>CABEEJ010002383.1:95428-113277 GCA_901482245.1 Timema douglasi
AACTCTAGTGATCACCGGCATATGCGGAACTTTCCCTCTCAAGGTATATGGTTCCTGAATACACACAACATCGAGTCCCATCTCCTCAGCAAGCTTGCGGACTTCATGCAACACGGTCACGCTCCTCATTCCATTAATCTGTCCTATTCTAATGGAGCTATCCCCCATTACGGATAGTATGTGTGCGCGTAGCACGCAGGCCATGCCAGGCTGGGATTAAACGTCTTGCGACCGTGTGCCGTCACAAATTGCCTATAGGTATTCTCCATATCAAAAGTTTCCTCTCTCCTCTTGAAGACCTTATCAATTAGTCCCCGCAAGCTGTCCACGTCCGTTGGTAGATTAATAGATCTTAGTTGAATTCTATCCAACGACTCGGGAGAGGGAAAGGTGATACTGTCCCCCTTTTCATGGCCCAGTCTCACCACGTGCCTCAGCGCCATGTGCAGCACTCTCTCTTCTTCTAGCCTGGATAACCGCATCGTCTCCTCGAGGGTTCCGTACGCCTGAGAGGGTACATCCCTCTCTCCTTTCAGCTGCCCCTCCACCTCCATATTCACTTCTGCAGTCTGGCTCCCCCTGCTGTTTGTGTTGTGGTCCATACCCTTTTCTTTCTTTTTCTTGCCATATCCAAATCCCCAGAGCTTACAATTTTACTTTTAATCCTCTAACACTTTTTTACCCATTTTTTTACGCCTTTTAAACATTTTTACTCTAAAATAATACCCATTTTCACTATTAAGATTCGGCCACACAAAATGCGGGCTACCACAGCGTCCTGTGATCCTAGCCCGCAACGGGAAGAAAGCTGATCTGTAATAAACAATAATACATCATCTCCGTAACACATGCGCCGTCCTAACGCTGAGGGGGGACACAGTGGGCGAGTTTCAGTTAGTATTTCGAGTTGGCTATGTTGCCCGCTGCGTTTAGTGCTCTAGTAGGAACATGGAGACAGAAAAGATTATAGCAGAGGTACGAACATACAAATTTTTTTACAATCCCGGACATCCGAACTATAAAAACGTTGTGAAGAAGGTGAAAAAATGGAGGAGAATATTGTATTTTAACATATTTGATCCATGGATATTATTAGTTTAGTAACATAAGTAGAAATTTAATAATTTATCTAGATATAATTTTAAATTGAATCATTACTAAAATAATTGACAAAATGTTGTCGAACATCAAATGTAGCATTGTTTGCAATGCGGTTAGTTGGTATTTGAGGAAGTAAAGCACGGTATCATTCATTTTTACCTCGCTCTATTGCAGCAGTGGTTAATAAATCGGAAGTATCACTAATTTAGTTATGTAAACAGCATGCAGCTTGTACAATGAACACAGCAATTTCCACATCAGTATTTAGAGGCCTACGAAAAGATCATCCTTTTTGAGTTAATATTCCGAACACGTTATCCACACTCTTTAAGCTCTTGAAAGTCATTGCTTGAATTGTTTCTTTCGTAGGTCGTTGACAATAGGGAATTTGGGGAATGGACGCATTAAAAATGTATGTAATCCAAATCCTTCGTCACCAATAAATACATGAGGGAAGGATATGTTTGTCCCTGGTAAAGGATTAGGAGGTAGAATTATTGTTTTCCCAGCAATAATTTCATGATAAAAGGTGGAATTTAAAAAAAATACCAGTGTCACTGTGCGTCCCGTAACGACCAATGTCAACAACGAGAAATTTGTAAAAGATGTCAACTATAGCCAGGAGAACTATAGAAAAAAAAGTAGTTTGTAGCAGAAATAGTTTGAACCGCTGTTGGAGATAAATTTTAATTTGATGTGTTTGCTATCAATGATTCCTATGCTGTTGGGGAAGTTTCATATTTCTCGGAATCCAATCTCAGCTCGTTTACAGCTTTTTTTCTGTAGGGATAGGCAAGTGCAAGGGCTTCAAAACCTTTTCTTTGTAGACTTTGAAAGGTTACGATCACACTCCCCGGGTAGGGTGTCAATTATGTCGTTACAGTGATTACGTCTAGCAGTTGGGGAGCCTATTCGTATATCTTGGGGTACTGATTACTGATTATTGTTCCGAGCACTTAGCACCCGGCCGGGTGATAATTGTGATTAGGTTATACCTCATCCACTAGAGTTTTGTAGGGAACTGGTTTGATAAGTTCCTAAGATAATTGAGTCCAACACGAGTGCACTATTTATTAAGTTGAAATCACACTTTTAAAATTGGAAATTTTACATTGCATTGACACATATTTTACTCGTGTAACCAACTGGCGCGGAGAACAAGAGCCAGAGTACCAGAAGCTGCTCCAGCCCCTTACATATGACCTAACCCTTGCTTCTCGGACCCCTTGTCTTAAGTGTTAAAACCAACCAAGAGGAGATCTCTTGGCAGGCTGATGTTAGGAAGTCTAGCTTCTTATTGGTTGTCCTAATACTGTTCTACCTAAAAGGTAGCCAGCTAATCACCACACGTTTAAATGAAATGAAAGAAGTATTTAAACAAAAAAAACTTTAAAACATAATATATTTGGGGGCTTGAAACTCAATAAAATAAATAATAATTAATGAAAGTGGTATTAATAATAAATATATAGCTTAAATTTAGAATCTTGTACTGATAATAAAATCGTTCAAATTTTCCTCATCATCCATGGATGAAGTATTAAAAGGAAAATTAACATACATTTATTTAGAGACAAAAATATACTTCATCCATGACTTTTCAAATAAATGAGAGGGGTCCAATACAGTATAGTTACAACTTGCTTCACGATTGTAAAAACTGTTTAACGTCCAACTCGGAAATAGAGCGTGTGTCACCGTTAGCCAAGTATCTGGAAAAATAAAAATAAAATGTTATAGCTCCTCATAAAAATGTTCCGTATGCTAGTTTTTAAAATTTTAAAAAAAAGTATCACATTAACTTTAAATATACAACGTTTTAGTTTATTAACACGATTGAGCTTTTTTATTTATTTTTTGTTTTCTTTAGGTGACTGTGAAATCAAGTGGAGAAACCTGAGAGACTGCTACATGAAATTAAAAAACTTGGAAATATGAAAAATGGCCGTGGAGCAGCCACCTGCAGTTTTTAGACGATTCACTTGCAACTCGTCCAACAAGATCAAACGTTCGTGAATCCAAAGATCCGTCCACAGAACCCTGACTATGGAAACTACAAAACCAAATCTCACTGAGTCTGCCGATGAAAGCTTCGTCTTCATCGTCAGAGATGTTGTCATCACCAAAACGTAGGAAAAATAAAGATTCTAGGGAAGAAATCCAGAAGTTTATTTATTACGTTTATAATAAAAAATAATCCCAAACATCAATACGATGAGGTAGAAGATAGATCATCTTTTTTTAGCTACGCTCACACATTTAAACTCTTCTCGACAAGAAGACAGGCCATCATGAAAATGGCTTTGGTTAACCTAGTTCAGTGGGTTCAGACCAGATAGTGTCTACTGATTATAGCAGTAATAATTCTACAAACTCTGTCGAAACTGCATTATCATGTGTGTTATCCGAAGTACCAAGCGTTTCTTTAGGTATTCAACTTTCCACCTACGCAGAACTAACTCCAGCCGTCAACCCGACACATGCCCCCCAAGAACACAACACTGCGAAGGATCTTAATGAAAGTCGAGTAAATTTCTTTGAACATCAGTAAACTGATAATCATTTCATTTACACAGAACATTTTTCAATTTACTGTTGAATAAAGAAATCCTTATATACTTATATTTACATGCCAATTTTTTAAAGTAATTTTTTATGTACATTGTGATTTAAAATAAGGAAAAGAAAATACTTTGGTGAACCTACCTTAGATAATTTGCAAGCCTCTCTCTTGCAGGTATCGGCTTCCTCCAGTATGTTTTAAATTTCACAATCCTCGGTTCTATTATATGATTTAGGGTTTCGAAGCATTCACGAGACATTCGAAAATAAATAGAAAACCTCTCTTCAAAAGACTCCAATTCCCGATAGGCTCCGACTTATGTAAATTATTGGGGGGGCCGGGCCCAATAGTTTCAATTTTATGCCAAAAATAATACATTTTCAACGTCATAAAGGAGAAATACACCTCATCTTTATTTTAAAGTTTAAAAAAAAAATAGAAGCTAACATAATAATGTTTCCTAACATACTACCATAACATACATTTTACTACACAAACTTATTCATGATAAATAGAAAAAATATATATATTTTATATAATTTGAACTAGGCTACTACATTGTTAAACAAATACTGTTCACGGTAGGAAGAGATTTCTAGGAAAAATGCTTTGAATAAATTCTCAGAAACTAAGTATTCAATTAGGTTTAAATCGTTACAATCACAGGGAATATAAAAGTATAGTAAAATATAATCCTAGTAAGTAGTAACCTAACCTGTGAAGCGACAAGAAGACCACCTTATAAAACCGTTCCTACCGTGAGCAGCCTATAATATTTCTACCGTGCCGAGCATCACATGGCTTTATTCTTATCACCTGTAAGGGATTTATTTTTAGTAGGTTATCTTCAGTAAATGATGGTTTCATATCGTAGTAAATATAAATTAAGTATGTAAAGCCAGAAAAAATATATAACAATTTAATTATTCAATTTTTAGTAAGGCCCAGCCCCCTCATGACAATTATTGGGCGGGGGGAGGGGGGGGCAAAACACTCGAGTCCCCTAGAGTCGGCACCTATGTAGACCCGGCACAATCTGTGATATTCACCTAGTTGCTCTCATTTCTTATTGATCTCGTTGATCTTTTTCTACATTTTCTCATCAAAGTGAATAATGAAAGCATTTCGTCTTCGTCTGGAGAAAAATTCATTTTCAATAGATACACTAACATTTAGCCACTAGAATTTTTTAGAAAAATTAGCACAATGCATGGGCCCAGTCGCACTAGTAGTGTACCGCTGTGTATGTATGTGTATGTATGTGTGTTTGTGTGTGTGAAGTCTCCTGATCGCAGGATACTGAGCCTTCTGGCAACGTCCTGCCCACTGTGGTAGCCCTCATTCTGTGTGGCTGAGCCTTAAATCCTTTTTACAATTTTGACCATTTTTGCACTTTTTACACTTTTTTAAAAATTCTACTCTATAATCTTTCTCCTGGGCATAGTTGGGTAGTTCAATGCTAGTAGTGAATAAGATACTACAGACATGCATAGATTTATGAATATTTCCATTTTATTTTACTTTAGTCAACTCTATTATTCCCAGATAAATAAAATCAATAAATTTATTTATTTTGGGGCCAAACATATTAATATATTACAACAGCTACTTTGGATGCATATTTATTTTGTTCTTTTACCTTCCTGTAAAGTTGGATCTGATTGTGTAGTCCATTAAGTCTTTAGATCCAAGGAATGCATAAGGAACATTATAGGATTTGATGACTTTATTCAAACCATCCAAAACGTCAGTAAGATATTCCATTTCATATAAGAGCTTGTTGACAAGTGGTTCATTTGAGTTATTGTACCAACGCTGCCAGTCACCGTTAGCTAAAATACAACAAACATTATGCATTAAAATGTTACAAATCCAGATAGTTTCTATTTTCTCGTGACCCCTAGGAGAGATAAAGTATTGTGATCGTAGAAATATTCAAAATAGAGATTTTAATAAATGTCTACGTTTCATGACCCCTTGAAATCAAAATGTGTTTTTTGCAAGGCCATCCGTCTGTTTGTATCTCGGTCTAGAGCCTAAACCATTTCATCGATTAAACTTAATATCTAGGATTTTCATATGGTTACCTGGGGGAGAGGGGGGGGGTGTTGAAATTAGATAACTAACCCTAAAATTAAGGGCAGTGTTAGTGTATAGCAACAATTAGGTAATATCAATGTTACATAACAGAAAAATTGACTTCTGCTTTGTGTTGTAAGCCTGATTCAGCCAGCCAAATGCAAAACAGTCCGTATTGATACAACAATGATATTATTACTATCAGCTCAATTTGTACATAGTTACACATCACTGTATTGGAATTAAGCAAAATAACTGGAATAAAGAGATACTTTCGAACTGTAAGTGGGATTAAAACTAGTTCAGTAGGAGCTGGGGCCATCGAAGGAATACGGGAGTACGCTTGTACACCAGTTCTATGTAGAGCTAGACAACCAATGTAAGCGCACAGCTTGTAGATGGACTGTTGGGCAGAAGGAATGAGCTGGGCTACTGACTCTTTTAGACTTAACCAATTGTTATTACTGACTGCATCACAATTTGTACTATAGTTTACAATAGATTCATTAAAACTCCAGGACTATTTCAACGCGCCCTCCAACCCCCCCTCTCCTAACTTAGACCATTCTGACAAGTTTACTTAAGGGTGAAGAGAGAGAGAGGGGGGGGGGGGGAATCGATTTTCTCAAAATCGGCTATAAGGATTTTGACTAAAATTCATATATTGCATTAAAACTGATAGAAAAACTTGAAATTAAACGGTTAGGAGCACATCTGCCTAGTGACATTACATTTATGCAGGTGGATGGAATTAATAAAAGGACTTTCCAGTGGGTAGTTTGGAAAACAATAATTGTGGTTAACTATTGGTGAAGAAAAAAAGAGCTTATTTTGTTTTTGATATTTATAACTTGGTTTGTACAAGTAATGTATTCACTTGCTAAGTTTAATTCAACACCTGTATTATTCTATTCTTTCTGTTTGTAGATTTGTTTAGTGGTTTTTAAAATAAGAAAACTTTGATGAATATAACTTAATATTATGAATCAAATGGCCATATCTATTATATTTGTTAGTTACGGTTTTAGCCTAATCTAGATATCATATTCTGAAAATTGAGAAATTACACCTTGACACAGGACTCGAACACGTGACCTCTGGCTTAGTATGCCAATGTTCTAACCACTGATCTCTCCAGGAATCGTCCTGTAGCCAGGGTCATTCTTAACTCATATTTTATGGCAGAGTCTGTGATGGACGTGCGGAAATCATCGGCTACAAATATGTTATTAATTAATACCACGAGCTATCAGATAACGCAACCACCTTTGACTCGGTGGTTGGCTTTTTGCTGCCATTTGTACAATTATTATAACTGTACGGGTCCACATATCATTATGAATCAAATAGACAAAGCCATTATATTTGTTAGTTACGGTTTTAGCTGCATCTAGATATCACATTCTGTAAATTGAATGATCCTGTGCATGGGACGATTCCTGGATAGCTGAGTGATTAGAGCATTGGCGTACTAAGCCAAATATCCTGGGTTCAAGCCCCGTGTCCAAGTGTCGTTTTTCAATTTACAGAATATTTAATTTAATATGTTAACACGTGATGAGAAAAATCACTACCGGTAAGTTTTGACCTGGTCCCACCAAAAATAAATATCACGCACCACCGCTGCTGCTAATGTTTGAAAATAGTGAAGTATTATATCACACTTGGGTGAATAAATATTTACATTAAGGGATATACAATTCAGTTGCACAAGTAATTGTGTACAAGTACGAGTATAATCTTTGATATATTAAAATAGGTGGTAGCTATCGCCCAATTTGTTAACATTTTGCTAATGCTACAATATATTTAAAGTTGGCTATTAGCTTGTGTGTTGGTTTCAGAATAGGATAAACAATAAAAGTTCGATAACTATAGTGAAATAAGTTCGATAACCACATGATCACACTTGTTTGAGTGACAAACTTTGGGTAAAACCGTATTCTTACGTTAGAACGACCACTTTAGAATATAGGCTTGTAGGAAGTATTATTATACCCTGATTTCTCAAAATCATGGGATATATTAGCCTACTTCAACTTATTTAAAGAAACATAAAACATCTTATTAACACATTTATTTAATGTAACTATCACATACATTGATGTATCTTATATATCCATACAAATTAGAGAACGATGTCAAAATGCCACGTTGCCTTGAATGTGTGTAAGAGAGAAAGAGATACATGAACGTTTCTTTTTCTCTTAGGGCCAGTTTCATAGTCAAATTTAGTACGCCTCAAGTGCGGCGCTACACTAAGTACATGACGACACCTACCTAAACCAGAATGGAATGGGCCAGTTTCCTATGCGAGAACGGCCCATTCCATTCGAGTTTAGGTAGGTGTTGTCATGTATTTAGTATAGCGCCACACTTGAGGCGTACTAAACTTGACTATGAAACTGGCCCTAAATGTTGTTCAGACAACAGACAGTTCGAAATTTCTGCCTCAGGTATCCATCCAGCAGGAAGGGGGAGGGATGAAGAGGTGCATACGCCCTGAGCAGTTTTGGAGTAAGCCTATATTTATATATTATCAATGTTTATAAATTAACTTGATACAAAAGCATATATTTTTCTTTCGCATTTAGTACTGCAGCGTTATAATGGCAGGGTTCCTAAAACGTGCGGGTGCATATATTTTCTAAGAGAGAATCATTAGTTTACTACCATAAGAATTATGAAACCAACATTAAGGAGCATCAACGAGTTCTTCACTTAATTAGTTTTTTATTCTATAAGTAGGTCGTAAGAAACTGTAATCGCCCTCAGTAAACATTCATTTGGATTCATTTGCATTCATTTGGATTAACATTATTTTATTTTGTTCGTTGATTTCTCTAAAGCTGCATTCCATCAAGCTTTGCTTTAATATTTGAGTGTTTAGATGTTTCATTTTTCATAAGAAAATTGACTGAACATTCTGTATTGTCACATTTATTAGCTGGAAGTAAGATTTTGGGATCGCTTCTAATTACTATTAAGTCCGTTTAATAAATAATGATTCGCCACCGAATCGGGTGACGATTAATCGATTTGATTTTATATCAATGACTTGGTTCTAGGTGGACTGCAAGCAGTCAATATCGAGGATATGTTTTCTGATTATTTTACATCAATAAAGGAGCAGTGACTTGAAGGATTATAATCAAGTGATACTTATTTATTTTAGCTATAACCAATATCATACTCATATTTCTTCCAAACTGTTTTACGCGTGTATCTACTTACTTTACCCAATTAATTTTCTCAGTAGGTAATTGTTATTCTCTTAAAGTTTTGTAATGGTTTGTAATAGTGTTACTCCCAATACACACAACACATTTAATTTTACATTTATATACGAATATTTATGACAGTTATGATTTTAGATTTTGGAACTTAGTTCTACCTCCAATATATTATATGAAGCTGCATTGAAATAGGCCATGAACGTTGTGTTATTTTATGTGTACAAAGAAAAAAAACTCACACGAACGAGAGTAATCGTTGTACAACTTCAAACGAGAACAATCCACCCCAATATTACAATCATAACTATCTAATTTTGTAGCGCTTCCATTTTTAGAAGCTCACAATTATTCAAAAGTTAGGCTAACTGTGATTCAGTAACATGACTGTGTTGAAGTAAACTGGCTCATACATAATGTCACTAGCAAATAGAATTGTAATATACTAATAAGTTATCATTGAAATTATTATATAGCTATTATTTTGAAAGCCCTGTTGATAATATTATTTTATGCCTAAGCAACAGTGTGGAGAAGTTATGTATTTTTCAACATAGATAATAATGCTAGGATAAAAGGCCAGAAGCAACAGTGTGAAAAATATGTATATATTTTTTAACATAGATAATAGTACTAGAACAAAAGGCTCTCTGCCCCTGGAAGACTGGACCTTATATAACATACCCAAAGCTCCGATCATATATCCACCTTCTAAGAGCTGTCTAGGAGTGTCCACAACTGCTGGAAACACAGGCAGTGTTACGAAGGCGATGATGGAGCCAGTGTAGCAGGCGGTGATAATGATACTGAACACCCAATACCAGCCTGAGAAAAAATTTCAGCCCCTGGCTATTTAGAATGTTTGTTACAAGAGGAAGTTCCGTGATGTTGATGAAAGGTTTTTTCATACACCTTTACTGCAATTTTAACCTAGTCTCCTAATCTAATATTTAATTTTCAAATCTCAACCATAGCTTAAGTAGGTAGTTCAGTCCCCCTTGTTTCTGGATTCATAAACAAAAAATATAAAATATATATACAAACCAAATTGAATTTTTTATTATTAATATTTTGAATACCGTTTATTTTGCTAATTATTTAGTTTGACGCAGTTAATCAATATAACTTCGTATATTTTTTTATCTGCCAAATTTCTGTTCGCTTCCAAAAATTTATATAAGTAATGATTAACTAGATTTCTTCAAGAATGTTTTGCTTTATCACTTAAATATACATTTTAAATTGTGGCCCATAATATGGTACATACACTACTCTGTATGTTTTGCCAATGACTCTTTTAGCAATCAATCATCTAGCAACATTTACGAAGGACTTACAAGAATGGTCGCCAGTATCATCCAGTGATGTGGAAGCCAGGGGATCAAATTTCAGCCAAGTATACTTAGGTGTATTTTCTTAGATGGGATCTCCCTCCACTCAAAGGTGGGTACATTTCCTCTAAATTTTACCTTTCTCATACCTACCTCATTAATGTATCCATGCAAGTAGCCTAATTCGGTAGTAGGACACAATGCATTCACAAAATATTAAACCTATATTTTGTATTTATAATTGATTTGGATTATTATTACTATAATACTAATGTAATTATTAATATGTACTAGTATTTTTTTGTCCACAATAATGAAAAGCGTTCAATATAACCCTATTTAATACCTATTTAACTCGTAGGTTCTGGTAGCTGATAATATTTCAATAGTGTTGTTCAATCATATTTATTATGACATAGCGTTTGACTTATGCATATAATTCTTTCATTGTTGGACAAATGTGTATATTAAAGTTAAGCTTCATTATAACCCTAATCGAGTAAACAATAAATATGGCACAACTGTTAATCCCTGTGTTACAATAATGATGATGAATCGAACAAAACTCATTACATTTTCGACTATTTTTGTTCCCCAATTTTCTCTAAGAGATTATTAGAAACTGTAGTTTTAAATAATTGTAAATTATTTCTTAGAAAAGTTAACATACAAGATAGAGTTTTGTAAAACTAATTTTAAAATAGGATTAAGGTTGGGTAGGAAAGGGATACCCATATAAATTGGGCATATGATTAACTCTATTTTTATGCCACATATGTTACGTTTTCCCTCTCCTAAATAGCTATTTGCTAAATGTATTTAATTACAAAAATATGTAGCTTACCTATGAACATCCTGGTGGCGTTTTTATTGGTGCCACTCCAAGACTCCTTACCGGAGAATGTGAAGCAGTTGGTAAAAGTACCGAAGACGTACCAGAACATGTTTTCTATCTCACCCGGATTAGTGAGCAAATGCCTAAGAGTGTGCCGATGTGAGAAAGCCAAGGGGAAAATGGCGAACAAGTAGGTGAGGAGCAGTGCCAACCAAACGCTCCATCGGAATGGACCCATAATGGCACGATACCTTCCACATACATGAGCACATTTCAATATAAAAATTAAATTAGTTTTAATTGTTAATAAGAGGAGTGTATGTATATATATATATATATATATATATATGCAAATAAATGACTATTGTTATAATCCAGGGGTCAATATATGACGGGGGATGCTAGTACTTCAAATTGAAATTAATCCTTTTCTTCATACTTTTTAAATTAGTTGTTATTAATAAATATTTATGACTACTTAAACTAAAGACCACTATTGAAACATATATTGTAGTATTCATTTATATAATCCATATAGATTTAAAGAAATAAAAGTTACATTCATGATACTTTTTACATGATGTTGTTTTTGGAAAGAGAATCATACATGATTTGAAATTATTTAGTTTGTTATGCGATGTGATAAGCGAATTAAATACAAATTACTTGAATAATAAAAAAAGCTCTATGCTTATTTATAAAATACTAGGTTTTTAAAAAATGACAGTTTATTTAAATTTCCAAGAAAATATATTTAACGCCCTTCCCAACGTCCATGAATTAATTTTCAAATTTGGACCCCATCCCAAGATTTCGCTCGGTAGTAAAAGTCTACAAGATGTTGCGAAGTTCATAGTTTTCGCCACCAAATAAGTACCTAAGCTTTTGACACCGAGGCACACCCTAAGAGGACATAACAAGCATCGTTGCTTGATTCGATACTAAAGCAAGTCTGGGAGAAGAATAAACCGAGGAAGTCTTGAAAATCTCAAGATATCCCGTATACAAGGTCACCTTGAACCGTAAACTACATACGGTTCGTGAGATGGTCCAATAATAAAGGAACGGTATTTGGGATAAAAAGTTCGAAAGACTTTGTGAGTAGATGAGAAGTCCTTGCAGAAAATAGTGAGGAGTTTTATGTGTATCCGCAAATTAAAGCCCCTTATCGTGGAAAGAAATGGGTGAACCGATTTCGATTCTAGGAAGATTTATATCCTTACTTAGAACGTAGAGACCAATTTGTTTTGATTGATGACCCGTTAGACTATATGAATACTGGATGCGTAAAGAAGGTCCCTGGTGGGGTTTCTTACAGACCCCTAAACGAGCGTAGCGGAAATTTTAATGACACTAACCACTCTAAAACTCAGCAAAGAACCTAATCGTGAGTGTATTAAATAAGTGTTCCTCGAAAATCACCATTGTAGGCGATAAACTTACTCATGAAATGTTCATTGCTGTCCTGCTCCTGAGTCATTTCCCTGAGCTGTGAAAGAATGCCCGCTTCCTGTGATTCCACTAACCGGGTAAGGTCGTACAATACTGGTGACATCATATCAACTGATCAATTTACTCGCTTCATTGGAGAAGATTTTCGAAAGACTGTTACTGAAGAGACTGAAGAATCAGGTTTGTAAAGATGGGATCCTGATGGAGTCGTGTAAGGGGCAGAAGTTCAACTCGACCGACACCAGTATCTCTTGGAGGGGAGAGGGACTATATGCCAATCTGCTACTAGCTAGGAAAATAGTACAACGTCGTGCTTCCCACGGATGACCAGAAAATATAAATTAAATTTTCTAAGTACCTAGGTCTCACGTTGGACACTAAGTTAACCTGGAGATTTTACATCGTAAAGGCCAGAATGAAGCTGGTTCACCTTTGAATAGCCATAGCGTTCTGTCTTCAAATAATGTTTTGACGTTGACCAAACAATTGCTCGGAATTTAGCTCATTTATACGTATACCTCGTGGAATAACCCGTCTGACTCGCATATAAAGGTATTTCAGAACAGAAGTCTAATAGTCATTGGTAATGGTATTGATACTTATCCAAGTGAACTCCACAAACAGAAACAGATTTATAAATATCTAGTTGCAAGGATCACTTTTGGATGTCTTGCACAAACCTTCAATGACAAGGTAATGAACGGGTTAAGAAATTCATATTATAGGGAGGCTTAGGTGCTATATGAACAACATGAGAGGTTACCCGCTTTAGTGGTCACATGATCTAAGGCGTTACTATTGCAATAAACTAGAATGCCGATGACGGGAGATCAGGGTTTGATCCCAGTCAGGTGTACTGAGAGGGTTTTTTCCTATGTGGTTTTCCACTCTCCCTCCAATCAAATGCGGGTAAACTTTCTCTAAATTCAATCTTCATAATCCCTAAAACATTAATGTAATTAATATATAGGCGTATAACCCTAACGGGTAGTAAGAGTCTGTGCTAACAACTAACAAATACTAGAGGCTACCTTACACTGCTCAGAGTGCTGCTTGATTGAGTGAGATACTTAACACAAGATGTTAATGGGATATTCTCATCTTGTCCATCTTGAGTATAGTACTGAACAAACCTTTGTATGCAGCTTTCTGTCAATGCTTGGTACGTGATACTTACTTCGTTATATATATGCTGTGACTACCTATGATTAACTACTCTGTGTTACCATTTCTCAATTTAACCATAACCATTTGTCTCCGATTGTGTCGTGCACAGTGCATGTGTGGAGAATCTGAAAGCTTTTGAAGTGATGTTTGTAATATTTCATCTAATGATTTTGTATATAGTGAGTACTGTTTCTACCACCATCCCCTACATTAGTTTTTTTCCTGGGGCCCTACTCTTTTATTTTCTTGCCATTCCATTAATGCCGTTTTCAAACCACGCTTTATTTATGCCACGCTCCATGACCACCGCGTGGTTGGTCAAAATACGTTGATCTAATTGTGTTATTTCACAAGGTGATTAAACGCTAGTATTGATTCGAACGCGTTTTATGGATGTTTTCTCGATGGTTGGTGGTGGCTGCAACACTCAACATAAAAGAAATATAGCTAAACCTTTCACACAAACGCTATTTACCGCATGTTTTTAGTTGTAGATTTTCTCTCTTGGTGCAAGTTCATGTCTGATTCTTTGTCCCCTAGTTTCTCGCCCCTGTCCTTAGATGCTGGAAGCCAATATATTTATACCGAGACTTTGATTTGTGACTACATGCTAAGTTTTGTGAGAGTTAAATTGTGAATAGAATACGGAATTGACATTTGAAATATTGGGGGAAAAAAAGATCGACGCTGCCTTAATTTATTAAATAGCTAGTGAAATACAACCTCAGTTAACAACTACATAGGTGACCTGGTGGTCTAGGGGTAAGGTGTCAGACTTCTGTGCAGGCGGCTGGGGTTCAATCCTCGGTCCCAGCAAAGATTTATCTGATTACCAAACCCTTCCTTCACCTCTGACAAGACATCTTATGAATGTGGGGAATGCCAGGCCGCCACCGTGGTTCGGATTCCACGTTAAACTGTAGGTCCTCTATTTCATCTCACAATCACCCTACCATTACACATTAGCGTAAGTGCGTATAACCCGAACGGGTAGTAAGACGCGGTGCTAATAATAATAACAACAACTACATATAGTNACAATCACCCTACCATTACACATTAGCGTAAGTGCGTATAACCCGAACGGGTAGTAAGACGCGGTGCTAATAATAATAACAACAACTACATATAGTTCTTTAGGTAAACCCAATAACATCTTCGTTTCTTTTTCCTGTGTCGTGTCCTTCAGAGTAATTAAGGTGTCCCATCCCGATGTTCTCCATTTAATTTTAGTACAATTTGGAGGATTGCGTTGATACTTTGACTCTATACTCCATAGTTCAAGAGAAAGGAAATACAGCAACACAGACGGGACTAAACTTTTGGAGTAGACAACAATGGCAGTAGTGTTTTGCCGGCTGTTCACACGTGGAAACAGTCGTCTTAAGTTATTAGTCGGGTCGAAGTGAACGAGCGTTGAACATGTATTGGTAATATGTGGAAGATCGTGTGTTTATTGTGAAGACATATTGGATTGGTGGGTCCATAAATAATGTCAGTGGAAGTTTTTGGAACGGTTTGGAGGCCTTGATCCACCGTCAAAACATCGCATTCAAAGGTTGGTGAAAAAGCTTGAAGTCACAGGAACGTTGTTTGACCAACATTGTGGAGGGCGATCAAAATTCTCTTAAAACACGGTGCGCCAGGTTTCAGACAGACTACAAGCTTCTCCACGTAAGTAATTACGGGGACTATCTCAAGAAATTCGAGTATCCGGAAGCACGTGACAAAGAGCTGCGAAAAACACCGGCCTGCAGGTTGTCCACGAATTTTAAGATACAGATCGAGAAAAACGCATGATGTACTGTCGTTGGTTCCAGAGATTCATGGATGATAATCCAGGCATGGTTCAGCGACGAAGCGTGGTTCCACCTGTCTGGCTACGTAAATTCCCAGAAAATGCGTATTTGTGCTAGTTACAACCCACACGCACTGCACGAGGAGCCCCTTCGTCTCCAGAACGTCAGCGTGTTCTGTGACGTATCCCAGCGGCGCATAATTGAACCCATTATTTTCAACACAACTGTAACGAGTGTCGTCTACATTAAAATGTTCCAGACTTTTGTGAACCAATTAGACGATGAGGAACTCAACCGCGGTTTTCACTATCAGGATGGGATGACATGCCACACCTCTGCCGCTATTATGGCAGAAATTAAATCATTCTTACCGGACAGATTCATTTCAAAAGGGCTATGGCCTCTAAGGTCACCCGATTTGACCCCACAAGATTTTTTTTTCTTGTGGGGTCATCTTAAAGGGCGTGTGTACATGAACAAACCACGTACGCTGGAGGATTTACGCAGGAACATCCAGCGCGAGATCCAGGTAATGTCTCCTCAGGTTCTGGCTGCCACCTTAAGGAATATGGAGCACCGTGTTTCATTGTGTTTGGAAGCCCAAGGAGGACACTTCCAGCACATTTTGTGATCGATCCCCATTTCTCATACACACAGGTAGAACATATCAATGTTTCAGCTTGTCTGGTTAATGTAAACTAACACTTTTCGGGGCTACCTTCGAGTGGGACAACCTGTAAATACGATGTATTGCTTGTACTCTATTCACCTTCAATGTGTGGAGGCAACTAACTAATGACTGCTGTGTTATTAACTATCGACTTATCGAGTCATGGTATCCACCGGTAAGCCACGTGCTATAAATAATTCTTGTGAAAATAACCTAGAGGCAAAATGCCCGGTAGACCTAATGCACGTTTAGAAAACGGCCGTGTGAAACGTCACTTAGTCATCATGTGAATCCTTGCTAGGCAAACTATGTTTGGTTTAAAGATTGTTTTATGTATTTAATTTAGTATATATAGTCATGTAAGTACACTGCTTAAGAGTGTATTCGTTCATTGAACGTTCTAGCTATTTGTTCGAGGTAAGTTATTTTTATGAATAAGGATGGGCACTCGAACCATTAAAGATGTATGAGATTCAAAGATTCGAGACTCAAATCCTTGAACTTGACAATGGAGCCCCAGACCAATAATCTAACAACTAACTGAATGTATGAATGTTATAATTAATAGATTATAGAAAATAATGTTAATATTTAGTTACTATTTTTATTTTATATTATATTTATATTTCCTCTTAAGTTTATAATTTTTTCAAAGAAAAGGATTCGGATTTGAGATTCGGGATTCGAAGGTAAATTGGAGGTTCGGATTTGTTACATAGTGGATTTGATACAACTTTAATCATGCATTTATTTTTTATTTTGTAATTTGGAGCTAAGAGTTTTTTGTTCGTTCAAAGAGTAAGGTAAGGTCGACAAATTTAGTGAAATAAATAATGTAGGCCCCTACTATTTTTGGATAGATTGTATAATTTCTTGGTAATATAAAAAATGTGTATCACGTGCATATTATTTTAGATCAGTTTTAATTACATAGATAGGAATATTACATTTAATTGTTATCTTAGGTCAGAATTGAATATACAAATACACGTTATTCCTCTGGTTTAAGCTTTTTAAATAGATAGTCTTAGGGCGTATGCTCTAAACTTTTTATTTGATGAAAATCCACCACACATTTCCGCTCCATATATTTTGTTCACCTGCCAAAAGGCAACGTCACAAACTTCAGCTATAATCCTCCATTTCATCTCACAATCACTCTACCATTACACATTAGCATAAGTGCGTATAACACGAACGAGTAGTAAGACGCGGTGCAAATAATAATAATAATAATAATAAATTTAACACATTTATCTATTTTAGATATTAATCTAAAAAAAATGATATCACTGGCTTTACTTCTAGCCATTTAGCCATTTTAAGAACATGACTATTAAATAATCTAATTTAATTCAAAATTATAAATAAATTGTTGTGTGTGCAGCTTTAGAAAATCTAATACAGGCTTATAAATTAATTGAATTAATATCAGTCTTGCTAACTGGCCCCTAGGAGCTCTTTCATCGAACCGGTTTCAAATATTTTTCTGGATCTTCGCAACTGTTTGTATTATATTGTGATTTTACTTTATAAAGTAATATTATTATTAGCACCGCGTCTTACTACCCGTTCGGGTTATACGCACTTACGCTAATGTGTAATGGTAGGGTGATTGT
>CABEEJ010002384.1:0-66507 GCA_901482245.1 Timema douglasi
AAATCGGTCCCGTAGTTTCGGAGCCTATTCATTTCAAACAAACAAAAAATCAAATCTTTCCTCTTTATAATATTAGTATGATACATACATAAGATTTAAATCCTTCAGAGTAATAGCCTTGTAATGAAGATACATTGAAAAAGTGGGAAAAATTCGTGAAATATTAGCACTTACATTGAAGTATATTTTATAGTAATTATTATTATTATTATTATTATTATTATTATTATTATTATTATTATTATTATTATTAGCACAGCGTCTTACTACCCGTTCGGGTTATACGCACTTACGCTAATGTGTAATGGTAGGATGATTGTGAGATGAAATGGGGGACCTACAGTTTAACGTGGAATCCGAACCACGGTGGAGACCTGGCACTTCTCACATTCACAAGATGTCTTGTCCTAGGTGAAGGAAGGGTTTGGTAATCAGATAAATATAGTAATTAAATTATTATTTTTTCTTTATAATTATATATGTATTATATTTTATGTACATATTTATTATATATTAATATATAATTTAAATCTTATGTAAAAATTATTTTTGATTATAATAATAAATATAATGATATATATTATAATTATAATAATAAAGATTATATATAATATAGATTATTTTTATTATAATAATAAATATAATGATATATATTATAATAATAATAAAGATTATATATAATATAGATTATTTTTATATGTATAATAAACTTTATTGTAACTGCTGATATCTCACAAACCTTACCCACTTTTTCTTTTTAAATCTCATTACAATGCTTTTTCAGATAATTAAAGTTAGGATTTTTAAGGGATTCTTTAAAAAAAACTTTTCTCAATTTTTCAGATCTATGATTTATTTTAGTTGAATTATATTTATGATTAAATACTTTATTTTATGCTCTAGTTAGAGGCTGTCGAAACATTTTCCAACCGATGTGACACTTAAGCACTAGTCTAGTGTGCCAACTCTTAATTACGTTTTTTAATGAGTATTTAAAAATCTAAACTTTTTTGATATTATGAAATGCTATGAATAACTCAAATAAAATTGTAAATATTTTAATAATCTCTAAAATTGCCATATTAAGTGTGTTAGATCAAAGTGGTCCAACATTTTTCATCCCAAAGGCCAAATTTAATTTATAATTTTGTACCGCGTGCCAAATATATATTTACTAATCCCATAAACTTAAATATAGGCCTAAAAATAACACTTATAAACGATTAGCCCACTTTCAATTGTATTTTTGGTTAGTAGAATTTTTCCAATTTCATTATCAAACAAAGTTTATTAATTTCCCAAAAATATATTATGAAATATGCACACACACACACACACACACACACACACTCTCACTCACTCACTTTCACAAAACAACTTAGCATTATAAAATAGACATTCTCACATATTTATATTTATACAATGTATAATAAAATGCAATCATGAACTTTTTAAATAAATATTTTTATTCGAATCATTAACTATTTCACATCTGCCACCGAGAGCTTCCCTTTAATTTTCCACCAGGATAGTCCACTGTAAGAGCCATATTTTCAGTGAGCGTGGACCGCATTTGGCCGGCGGGCCGCCATTTAGACCGGACTGTCTTGGACAATAATTATTTTAATAACGTATAGTAAAAACTTAAGAACACCTTAGTGAAAAAAATCCAATAATTTACATAAATTAATTATTAATTTATATTAATATATATATATATATATATAAAAGTTTAAAACATGTATTTTTCTAGCCTAGGTATTTATTCTATTTAAATTTAGTTTAAAAATGGCACCTGGACATGGGAAACAAATCCGGGAAATGTGGTCCCCTCCATACCGAAAGTGACGTAATTACAATGATTTTAAACTTGTGTGATGATATACAAGATTTAAATATATATATATATATATATTTATTAAGGTATTTAACATGTACTTTCCAAACTGACTAATTATATCAACACGAGAATTTCTATGAGCGAGAGTGAAAGCGCCTACCAATTTTGCCGGGAAAGGCATTTTTTCACATGCCATCCGTTGTTCTTTTACATGCCAACATTAATATGGGACCAATGGTTTTACTTAACCTCCGGAAAAAATTGTGTTACGGATTGTTATCGCTCAAGAAAAACCGGTCAACCCCGGCTGGGTTTGAACCCATGAGAATAGGATACTATGGCGAGAACTTTACCTCGAGACCACCTAGGTCGACATATTTACGTTCGGTTCATAACTTGTTTGTCTTCAACAGAACACGAGGTGTAGCTACTTAAGTGCGGGCCAAGATGATTTATAACAGTTGACTTCACAAAGTTAATTGTGACATTGACTTCAAAAAAATTATACGACTTTGGGAAAGAATGAAGTTGGTGTTTATTCTTTTCATATCAGCGTGCCACCCGGTGACACGCGTGCCTTAAATTTGACATTCCTACTCTAGTTGTTTAAAAAAAATATTTCATAGCTATGGCTTTCTCTATACTTTGTAGTAATAATAATAATAATAATAATAATTAGCACCGCGTCTTACTACCCGTTCGGGTTATACCCTTTTACTTTGTAGTAAAACTAGATCATAATAAATTTTTTTTTAGTGAACTGAGGTTGGTCACTTGTATTGTGTAGAGGAATCTTAGGCTGGAAGTCAGGGTTTAAATCCCTATTGGGAACATGGACCTTTTCTTTTTGTACACTTAGTGGCTCCCCAGTTTATCTCTCCTCCAGAAAAACTCTGGTGAATTCTCTTAAAATTCACACTCCCTATCCGGGTAGATATTATAGTGCTGTTACTACTAACACCCCTATTATCACCACAACTACCACCATCACCACGATTACAACTATTACCACGTCTACCACCACTCTATCACCACTATTACCACCACTCTTATCACCACGACTACCACCATCACCACGATTACAACTATTACCACGTCTACCACCATTCTTTATCACCACGACTACCACTATTATTACTATCACTACCACAACTACTAATACAACAACTTAAATCACTACTACCATCACTGATATCACTAATACCACCATTGATATCACTACCCACCAATTGTTTTAGAGTAGATGCCTAGCAATAAAAAATAAAATCTCCATTGTGATAACAAATTCTAATCGTTAAGACTATTATTCCACAACACTTTGCGGCAAGCATCAGAGGAAGTAGATTTGTGATCCCGTAGATATTTTGGATTTCTTTTTTACTCTTGGAATTTCTGAGCAGAAAATAATTCCGCTATCGTTAAATAGCTTACAATATGTATGCACATTTAAATTCAATTTTAACAATAAATTTAGCCGCTACTTTTTTTTATGTTTTCAGTTGTTTTTTTTTGTACTATCTTTGTCCTTCCGCGGCAACCAAATAATTGCGCGTACGTCCACTGTGGTAGACAATAAGAATAGGAAAATTCTTGTGACGAAGCATTGTGGTTACACAGTTTCTCGTTAAAGGGTGAACATCAAATTATTCCCCTCCCCCCTCCAACGCGCCACGTTCTGATTTGTTCATGAGTGTGATTTAATACATTGACTTATTTGTTGTTATACACCTGGAAGTATGTTTCTCAAACTATAGGCTACAAATTAGTGCTACTTAACTGCTAGTGAAAGATAGTTATTTAAATTATTCCGTTTCCGCTTCTATTATTTAGATTCTCGATTCACGCAACCTAATCTAAAACCATCTTGTCTCTCCAATTATATTTTAATGTAATTATGGCCTACTTTTAACTAGACATAATATGTAAATCATCTATTTTGAACTAAAATCAATTTTGTATTAATATGTGTGTATGTATTTAAAAATACATAAGAACAGTTTTTTTAATATTTAATAATAATAGTTTTTTATTTAGCACCGCGTCTTACTACCCGTTCGGGTTATACTCTTTAATTAGGCCTACTAATTACTCTAATGGATTAGGAATTGAGAACGTTAAATTAGAGGAAGTGAGCCCACATTTGCGTGGAGGGAGAGTGGAAAACCATTTAGGAAACACCCCTCTCAGTTCACCCGACCGAGATTCGAACCTCGATCTCCCCGTCCTCAGCATTCGAGCTCAACACGACAAGCGCGTTAAGTATTTAACGTGCACATTATGAACCGACTGATTTCATCAGCCCGCGGTAGTTTATACGAGTGAGAGCGAAAGGGTTTTACAATTTCTCCGGTAAAGTTATTTTCACATTATTTTCACATATCTTACAAGGTTCTTTTACATATCACAATCGACATGGAACCCACGGCCTTTTTTCTCCGAAGGAAGGTTTGTTACGTATTTTTTTCGCTCAAGAAATGTCCATCGACCCTTGCCGGACTTGAACCCACAAACATCGGATCCTGAGTAAAGCACTTTACCCCAAGACCACCGAGGTCGGCGGATTTGGTTATTGAGCGAGGGGCCGGCACGATCAAAGAATTGACCTCACGCATACTTATTAATTACCAATAAGCAGAGCCCTGCGTTTGTGGAGTTCGCGATAATTCGCGAATGGTAGATATGGCATTTTTTCTTTCAGATGTTCACATTTTAGGTTACCCTGATTGCAAATATATGCTCAGAATTGTCGCGATAATCGTGATTTAGTCGCGATTTTCGGCATTCGCGCTAATATTTTGGGATATTGAAAAATAAAAATTGAAAGTTTTTATGGAAGAGAGTGATGGCATCGAAAGTTTAAAAATTGAGAATGTGCTGCTAGGGCTGAAGACAGACAGTATGTTCAGTGACTTCGCAACAAAGTGTTTGCAAGCGTTGTGGCTGCTGATTTCAAATGCAGATTCAGATCGATATTTTTCTAGGTATAGTTTAGTAGTAACAGACCGCAGAACCACAATGAAAGTGGATAACATTATTACCAGCTGCATGTTGCAGTTTGGTGATGTTGAGTAGTTATTTTGTATTTTTCTAGCCTAAATTGAGATTTAAAAATATAGTCACAATTTTTGTGAAGTAACAAGATGATTTTTGTGTAATATTTTGTCTTTGTGACTTGTACATACTTTTCCCGGACCAGCTGCCGCTAAATCTTACTTTTTTAATAAGTTGACAGCACATTTTTTTGCGGACTAGTGTTTTTTACCGTTTTGTCCAAACAAAATGTAATTTTTGGTTTTCACTTCAATATGTTTAGTTTACCTGTTTCAAACATTGTCCTGGAAGTCTAGTTTTAACCCAACAAAGTCACCTTAATCACGAAAGTTTGGTAAAAACCACTTTTTTAACGCTTTTGTCTTAATTCGATAATTTCGTCGCAAACATAGGATTTTTGTAATTCACCGCTTATTCACCGCTTTTGGAAAACTTAAAAACTAAATTGGGCTCTTTTATTCACCATAAAAGCAGGGCTCTGCCAATAAGATATTATAGTGTGCATATATTTAAAAATAAATAAAAAATATACACCAATACTTCCACTCTTGATGAAACTTCCCGAAAATAAATATGAAAAACTAAAGTTGCAGGAATTTAAATGTTTTATTCGTGGTCACATTCCCGTATGAAGGGCATAAGAGCAAATAGCCTTAAGAAATAACAATTTTTAATTTCAATAATTACTTTGTTTATTTTCAAAATTTATAACTTATGTTACACGTTAACTAATAAAATAAAAGAGTGGTTGAAAATATGTACGGCTGAGGGCTTGAAGAGGGAAAGGAGTGGCCCAGGATTTGTTTTGGTTTTTTTGTTAGTTGTTTATCGTTCTTTTATTTTAAATACGTGTTATGAAACTTGTATCCAAGAGGTGTTTTGTGTTCAATCGAGCCTAATTTTGAAATAAAATCACCCGAGCGTTTAAAATTGGTTGGTAAAAGTAGAGTCATGAACGCGAGGTTTCCGTCTCTTCTAATTAAATGTTTTCATCTCTCATTTCATTTTATTTGTTAGTGTCGCTTGTTTTTCCGGCGCCTCGAAGCTTTTTATGCCTTGGAGAGAGAGACTAACATTAAAATTATTAAAACAACGTGGCATAACCTGGAAAGTTAGAAACTTGTAATATAAATGTTAATTTACATTTTGGCCGGTAGAGTTGGTTTAGTGGTTTTCATACTCCTGAATTTTACTACATGGTCGGGGTTTCCATTATGAGCGGGTTCAAAGGTTGTGGTTTTTCCTGTATTTGTTTCTTCATATATTCGTACCGCTCTTTTACTTTAATATTCACTTTCATCCTATTGTCTTTGGCTAACTTGTTGAGGTCTCAGGTAATCATAACGCTGTCATTAACACATGCTAAAATAAATTAGAATATATATTTTTATTATTCCTTGGTGTAACTTTCTTCTATCGTGTTTCACTATTCGTAATGTTTATACGCATGTATATTAATACGACTAAGGTGGTAATAATGAGTAAGGTAGATATTTTATTAAATATACCCATATTTAAATATAGAGCTTGTAAAACTATTTTTAAAAACCTACTTAAGTATACCCGGCCGGGACTCGAACGGTGAGCTCCCCGTCGCCGACAAACCAGACTGAGCTTGAGGTTAAACAACGGGTCTTGGTGTAACTTAATTGATCAGTTCTATGGTAGAATTTAGACCAAATGTACCCGTATTTGTGTGGTTTGAGAGTGTAAAACCATTTAGAAAAACAATCCCTCAGTAAACCCGGCCAAGATTCGAACCACGAGCTCCTCATCACCGGCAAACTTGACTAAGTGATACTAAACAGTGATTTGTTATTAATTGACAGAATATGCTACTGGTTGCTTCTTATTCTAACTGAATGTGGGGATAAACACGACTTCTAGACTATTAATTTACCATATAGAAGGAAACATACCAAATATCACAGTGATACATTTTTTGCCATCGATGAAATATCAAACCCAGGGCATCTTAGATAAATAACATACTTTATCAACTGGACCAAAGTGCAATCCTTTTGAATAACTAAACGGTTCAGTGGACTCGTTTTAAAAAAAAATTACTTTACATCAGGCCCTCTAAGGGCATAAACCGCATGTTAAACTTTCTATTATAAACCAAATTTAACTGGCGCTACCGGATTGGTTTTTATAAGAATTTTTAATGAAAGCAAGTACAGTGCTAGCTTTGTTACCGCTATACCCTACTCTAGATTGAAACAAATTGTCTGCTTGCAGACGCTCAACATTCAAATTGCTATATTAATCACTAGTAGGAGTTAAGTTAACTTAGAATATTTTAAGGCGCTGTGATATAATGACGCCATTTTTAATTTTGGACATGATTTACAAGTTGCGTCTTTCTATCCTTTCGCGGCCACAAATAACTGAAGAGAATTTTCTCTCACGCTGTGCCTGCTCTTTTTAGTGAATACGGATCCAGCCACATCTTTAAAAGTTGGACCTGCGCTTCTCTTTGCTGTGAGCCCTGCAGATGTACATGTTTAGGCTTCCACGCACTTGGAAAACTGGGAACACCCTGGGGAGTTTTAGTATCTGGAATAAAAACACGTGAAAATACATGAAATTTTGAAAAATCAAGTACAAACACTGGAATATTTATTAATTGGATACATTTAACTGAAAGCTTGAAATAGTATGTCTTCGGATGGATGAAAAAAGTAAACTGAATAATTAAGCACGCTTATTCAAACATGTCTTATTAACCCTTAAACAAGTGTTCCGAAGCGACAGTAGATATATTTGCCCATCAATTTTAAATCTTTCTCTTTTAAACATAAGTTACATGACTTCACACTAGTCAATTTGATGAAAAATTAAATTTGATTAAGCTTTTCTTCAATCTAAGCTGCCTGGGAAAATGGGCATTCCTTCTGGAAAACTTGGAAAAAACATAACATAGTGGCAACCCTGTCGTTATCCGGTGTAGGCCGACTATCCCCTTATACAGCTAGTATATGTTACCCGCGCGGCCGTCGTGCATAAAGAAAAGCCTGGTGCCAGATACCTCACGGGGTCACAAAACGCACATTGACACTTATTATTATCACCGCGTCTTACTACACGTTCGGATTATACGCACTTACGCTCATGTGTAATGGTAGGGTGATTGTGAGATGAAATGGAGTACCTACAGTTTAACGTGGGATCCGAACCATGGCGGAAGCCTGGCATTCCACACATTCACAAATTGTGATTAATACACGTCTTGTCAGAGGTGAAGGAAGGGTTTGGCAATCAGAAAAATCGGTGCCGGGACAGAGGATTGAACCCCGGACCCTCAGCACACAAGTTTAATACCTTACCTCTAGATCGCCAGGTCACTCAGATTGATACTAATCATCTAATTTGAGTTCGCAAGGTGATACTGGCGGAGTTTCTCTGAGCATTACTTTCTTCATTCGATCGAGTCGCTTGTAAACTCTTGTGTTACGTGCGGTAATAAATAAACAAGTACGCCTCTCACTCCAACTACGCCTGCAACCAATTTTCTCACAACTGTGTCTTCAACCAATCCCCCTCCGAAATGTCTGCTACCAATCTTCCTCTAACTGTGTTGGAAGTTGTATAGCCACCGGGCTATAGATCTTAAATAGAATACAGAGCTATAGTAAATCCCTATAGAGAAGTGGTTTTCAACTTGAAGTACGCGACGTAGACCCTATTTTTATTTATTTTTTTGTTCCAAATTAACCTAAGTTTTACCGAATTTTAATTAGTAGCTCTGTGTACAGTAGACCTCGCGCCAGCAAATCAAAACAAAAGGACGTCATGTTGAGAATTATGTCGTTCTTTTCGTTACTGTACTAAGTGCATCTAAACATAAACCTATAATCCAACCTTAAACAAATATTAAGTTTTTTTACTGCTGTCAAATTTGACTTGATTTCTCAAAATTATCACCTGCAGTACATGTGATTTAGCGTGTGACTGCATTCATTAATAGAGCTAACAGATTTTTTAGTTAGCTAAAGTTCTAATGGCATTCCAGCTATTTGTATATGGAATGGCCCCATAATATAAAAATCGTTGCCCGCCTGAAGTCACTGTGATGAATTTTTTTGTTATTGTTTATACTTCCAACACGAGAGCTACTAACGATTGAATCTAATGTTATTAGGAATGAGAAAATAATAAAAAGGAAATGCATCACCGTTCATCTGGAGATAGAATGAAAATCATTCTAAGATAGGTTTCCACATGATTTTTTCCCCCCCATGCTAATCTTTGGGCATTGTCTCTATGCCACCCCCCAACCCCCACCCCTCCAGCCCCCGCCTCCACCTCCGCTGCCACCATACCTGTCTTTATATTATAATAAGTATTTTATAACTCTGGTTATAAACGTACACAAAAAAAATGTATGCAGTGTAAAAACTATCAACAACATAATTATTGTAGACAGCAAAAACTAATTTAATTTTCACTTTGATTTATTAAAATAAAATTTCAAACATTTAAATTAAACATTCGCTTTTCTTTTTTACACATGTGATGAAAAATATTAGGTTGTAATGTGTGGGTTTTAACTTTTTATTGACAAAACATGACGAGATACGCCTGCAGAACACGCGCATTACTTCCCTCGCCTAGATACTCTCTCGCTCCATCTCTTTTCTTTCTCTCTCCCTACACATAATAACCTAACATCAACGGGGGAGCGAAATTACCAAATGAATGTGTAGTTGCCGCGTAGTAACAGCATACAAAACATTCATCCACATGACATTTCTGACAACTACTGTCTTGAAAAGATTGAAAAGGACAGGTTTCACGTAAAAACCCTTGAAAAGATCCAGGAACAACTATAATTATACCGCTTCGGTAGCCGAATGGTGTAAGGCGTCACACTCGCATTAGACTGGACTACAGATGACAGGGATATCGGGGTTAGAATCCCAGTCGGGCGTACTGAGCTTTTTTTTTCAGTATAGACAAAGAAAGGTTTTATTAAAGAAAAAAGAATCCTATTTTTATCTAATTCAGGGTGTCCAGCGACCTGGAAAACAGGGAATTTGCTTGGTCAGGGCATTTTATTAAATTTATGGAATCTCTACATTTTATCTCTAAAAAAACTCATATTTTGATTAATAATAGTCAAAATAACACTTTTCTTACAGTTAATACCTACATGAAATAACTTTCACACCATTGTCCCTGTTGATTAGACTAATATCACTTCTCAAGGTCATCAAGTAAGTTTTGTCTTTTCATCTTTCTGTCTCGTGTCTTTGGCCAAAGTTGTTATTATTATTATTATTATTATTATTATTATTATTATTATTATTATTAGCACCGCGTCTTACTACCCGTTCGGGTTATACGCACTTACGCTAATGTGTAATGGTAGGGTGATTGTGAGATGAAATGGAGGACCTACAGTTTAACGTGGAATCCGAACCACGGTGGAGGCCTGGCATTCCCCACATTCACAAGATGTCTTGTCAGAGGTGAAGGAAGGGTTTGGTAATCAGATAAATCTGTGCCGGGACCGAGGATTGAACCCCGGCCGCCAGCATAGAAGTCTGACACCTTACCCCTAGACCACCAGGTCACCGACTGGGAGGATACAAAAGCTGTTAGTGAGTATATATTCTTGGTCTTCTACAGACAGTGGTGGGTACGCCGTATTCTGAGGTTGGGGCACCATGTAGGTGAAGCTATGTCGTCCCGATGAGATTATCTGATGAGGATTATGTGATGCTAGTATAAGTCTTAAACCTAACCAAAGAAACATGAAACGTCAATATCCATCCGAATCGAAAGGTAGAAATTGTTCATGATAAACAAATCTTTTAGTTACTTTAATTATTTAAAACCCTTCTTTATCTCAACTATAACATTTTGCCAACGTTTACGGGAAGTTTGAGGTTAGATTTTTACTCAAATGCACTTGGGGTGGTTTTATCATTCACTCCACAAGCTATTGCGAGGGAATTTATTTTAATATACCCTCCTCATCACTACCCTCTTAAACAAAGTCCTTAATACCCCCTGTATTTAACATACAAATAACCCATACTTCTACTTCATCCAAAAAGTACAACTGACACATAAACACGACACGCCCTGCTAGTACGGGATGTCTACTTGTCATGGAAGTCGTGAAAAAGTCATAAAATTAGTTTTCAAGTCGTGAATTTTTGTGATTCAAGTTCACTGTGGCAGGTAAGAATTTAGTTTGTTTATATGTATATAAATACTTTGATCAAAGATAGCTTAAATTTACAACTACTCACCAGTGAAAACAGTTCAGAAATGATAATCTTATAAATGAATATTTATGAAATTTTGAATTAAAATCTAAATCCGGGGTGATTATTAATAAACTTATTTTAAGCACTTTTTGGTCATGAATTTCTTATGTAAAGGTAATGAAATTTGGTTTACATAATTCGATAGACACTTTGTTGTATCGTCTCGCTTCTAAAACACCCCTGGTAACAATAAAATCACGGATTGGAACTATGTTTTCTACTAAGTGCACAGGAACACCCGAATTGTATCCCCCTTCTCACCGTTTCCCCCTCAACCGATCAATCTTTTTAACAGTATTCGTTCTATCAACCCCATCTCCCCCCCCCCTTTTTTATTGTTGTTGTCACAGAGGTTTATTGTTTTTTTTATTTATATCTACTGCTGTTGCTCTTAGCCCTGTAATTATTATACGTATCGGTTAGGATCTCGGTTACAGGAAGGTCGGGGTTTGGATTTCAGCCGAATGTACCGATTTTTTTTATTTTTTTTTTCTAAATGGTTTTTTCTTTTCCCTATATGTAAACAAAGATGATTCGCCTCTAAGTTATACCTTCCTCATACACCCCATTATCATAATTAAATGCAGAAGGCCGGACGTGTAGTAAGATGTGGTACAAATTTTATTATTACTATGCTCTAATAGGGATACTTTTTATAAGGAAATTAAATTACTAAACTATGCCATGTTGGCTACAGATGGGGGGAAAAACAGGGAAATGTCAGAGAATTTAATCAAACATAAGGAAAAGTCAGGGAATTTAAGTAATTGACTAACTCTGCACCTAAAATCTAAAACTAAAGTGAGAGATTTGGTTTCTCGATATTAACAAAATGCATTGCATAGACAGGGCAGTCTTAACAAAGATGGTTGTACGGTGTTGGTTTTATAACACCCTTACACAGGGACACAAATATTACCAAAAACATCAAATACTGGTTTAGAACTGCAAAAAGGTAAAGTCGGGATTTTTTTTTTAAAATGTTGTCTGGAAAATCTGAATAAATCAGGGGAATTTTATAATTCTTTTTTAGATACTCTCTATAGACCAAAAATGCTAAAATAAGAAAACTTAATGATGAACATTACTTTTAAGGAGCTTTTAGATAAATTTAGTATTTGTCTAAAGGTGAGATAGGACATAACATTGCGGAAAACTACCTCATGATACAAACAATCATGGACGAACAATGGTATTGGTAGTTCCAGATTTTACTCCAGGGGAAGGGGGTTTGCAAATGCATTTATATAAAAGCTAGAACTACTAAAATAAGTTATGTAATGCTATACATACCTTAGAATTATGAAATTAAAGGTGTCTTCCCGGATATTAAACGTTGTTGGGCCTACCTATTTTCAACTCAAACTTTATTTAAAAAAACATAGATCCACCCTAGATTACAATGATCCCCGGATTTGTCGAGTGTATAACCCCTCTTGTTAAATCCCGTTAGTGCGATGTATACCTTATGGAAAAACTCGGGAAACAATGTTCAAAATGAATTTGCATTTTAGTATAAATATGCATTTAAAATAATTAATTATGATTTCTTTAATCCTACTTTAAAAAATGCATGTATAGACAAAATATCAACTCAATAGTTTATTCGTCTTTCTAAAGCCTTTGGTCAAATTAAACCAGTCTCTAGCTTATTTTATAATGTTTTATACACGTTTTTATACATGTTTTATACGGTTTTATAAACTCTATGTTTCTCTTGGAGAAATATTTATTGTATTTTGATCAAAAGCCTTTTTTTAAATACAAAATCTGCAAAAATACTGCCCTTAACTCGCATTACCTACCACCCGCAACTTAATCAAATTTGATTTCTCTTGGGGAGTACAGTCATGTCCGATGACTTAGTTCAGTCGGTAGCGTGTCTGTATATTAAACTAAGGGTCCTGTTTGATTCCCGGCACGACCGGAAAACCTGTTAGCGGTGAAGTGCTGATTTACACTTTCATGGTTATGGATTAACGGTTGGGGGGCTGGGTGTTGTGTTTATACTCGGTGTATGTTAGCTAGGAGGAGGGTTCCGGAAGCTGCACGTGGCCTTCCTGGTACGCGTTGGTCAAGGAAAAATTAGTAACGTAAACAGATTCTAACAAAAAGTAAGTCATACATCAAAAAGCAAATCATAATACTTGTAAATCCATGTGATAATAATACTATTAGAAAAACTACGATATCTACGTTCACGCATTCATACGTCAAGTTATATGATCTGCAGCTGTCACTTTTAATATATTATCATTACCTATGAAATAACTTTAGTAATAAAACAAATCGACATCAATTTTGGCCCCAAAAATATTTTTATATTTTTGTTAAAAGTTTATCTCTATGAAAATTGTACTACATTAATTGTTCGTGACTATACACAATATAACTCGTCTGGCGAATGTCAAGGTCGGGCAAGGTCTTTTCAATCGAGCCCAATCTCTTCCTTTCGGACTAAATATGGCTTCATTGGTCGTATGACTAATAAAACTACACCTAAACGACCTTACGATGATGATCTGTGTTAGGGATCCGGGGTTCAATCCTTGGTCCCGGCACAGATTTATCTGACCAACAAACCCTTCCTTCACCTCTGACAAGACGTGTATTAATCACAACTTGTGAATGTTGGGGGTGCCAGGCCTCCACTGTGGTTCGGATCCCACGTTAAACTGTAAGTCCTCCATTTCATCTCACAATCACCCTACCATTACACATTATCGTAAGTGCGTATAACCCGAACGGGTAGTAAGACGTGGTGCTAATAATAATAATAATAATAATAATACCTTACGATGGCGCTACTGGCGTTCCACTGTCCTGAAGAGGAAAAGTTGAAACAAATGTCGCAACATTAGCGTTACTTTCAAGTCTGGTTGGAATCCTTGGTCATAGATGACAAGTAGACTCAATCAGTTCACCATCCTACACTCGAGGCCTTTGTGCCTAATTTTAGGCGAAACTTTATTCAAAAAGAAATGTAAATAATCATTATTAAATTGATCTTCAACTGATACGATTTTACAAATACCCCAAAATATATATATATTTAATCATTCCTATGTCAAGAATTTAATGGAAAACCTTGACAATAACGAGATTTTTTTTTACTAACTTGTATATAAAATATTGGAAAATACATATTTAAAAAAATCAGGGAAATTTCAACAAAAGAGTTTCATCAAAATTGCTGGAGATATTTGTCAAAAAATAGTGTCTAAGTGTTTGTTAATTTAGATAAATATTCTTATATTTTTATGTTTGTGTTTGTTTTCTTAGAATACCTATATTTTTTATTATATTTATTTTTTTATTGAGCACCTTGTCTTACTACCCGTTTGAGTTAAACGCTCAAGTACTAATTACGCTAATGGATTAGGAATTTGGCAGGTTGAATTTAGGGGAAGTGAATTCGCATTTGCGTGGAGGTAAAGTGGAAAACCATTTAGGGAAAACTACCCCTAGATCGCCTGACCGAGATTCGAACCTCGATCTCCCCGTCCTCGGTATTCTACCTCACCACGAAACTAGCGCGTTATATAACTACTCCACCTAAGCGGGCAGTACCTCTATTGACTGCACACTTTTATAAATGCAAAATAAATAGTTCAAGAAGTGTTCGACTGTTTATGAGACAAAGTAGGCCACATACAGAAGAGATGGTATGAATAGAGTACAAAACTAAGGTTGCCACGCACCTGGGGAAGCAGGAAAAACACAGCGAACTGTTTTGTTTAAGCCAAGGTTCAAAGAATGCCCCTCCCAAATTTCGTTAAAATTGGTCCATGAATTTGCCAGTTGTCGTGGACACCTAGCATAAAAAAAACGGACAGGCAGACATTTTGGGGGCAGCCATCTTTAAACGGATAACCAGGTCTAAAAACTATATAAATACATTATTCAGCTTAAGTTCAAAGATTGTTCCTGCCAAATTTCGTTAAAATTGGTGAACGAGTTTGGCATGTATTGTGTAACAAACATTTGAAGAGATGGATGTATTTTCTCTCTATTTATCAGAAGAAGAAGAAATTTTCCTATGTTTTAACGGTTTTTTTTCTTTTTCGGGCACAACTAAGAACAGTTAAACTGAAGAACTAATCACGCTTATTCGATCACATTTTCTCTGAAAAACTGGGTTGTGTAACGACTGCATATACGTATTTACCCACCAATCTCAAATCGTCCTGTTTTAAGAACCGATGATATGACTTCACACTAATCACTTTTACGAAAAATAAAATTTAATTCCTAAACTATTCTCCAAAGTGTCTATAAAAATGGAAATTACTTCTGAAAACACAGATATATCTGGTGAACATGAAAACCTCACTTGCAATAAATGCCACATGATAATAAAATAATCTAAAAAAAGGATTTTGAAACTAATCACCAGACTTTTTCTTTACATCAACTTACGTTAAAAAGTACAACAGTAAAGTCAAGGGCATACCCTTCGCTATACCCGAAATGTATCTAACTTACCTGGCACGTTCCCACTACGGCGCAGCTTATAAGATCGGACCATAGGGTAACTTGTCGAGGAAAGCTGGCTACCTTTCATATTAAACGAAGTGTGCACATACATATACCTCCTGTAGAAAACCAACCCTTGTTCTAGTATTTAAGTCATTTATATCTGTCCGTATTTGTTTATTTATAATAATTGATCTTATTTGTGTGTTTTAACCAGACTTTGTACATGCGTAGCTCTCCACCCAAAACACCTACAGTTAAAAATATTCTTGCCCAGGTGAAGAAACGCTCGAGTCAACTTTCTTGCTAGTACAATTCCCGGGGTTTGTAGGAAAGTCTATCTTTTTATGTAATTTTTGGTCAAATCTACAGCTCAACGCCGTTAGATTTTAACCGCGTTTGATATTATCTATAACTTTGTCTTAATGACCTCCATATATATTTGTTTATTGCGGCTGAGTTATTGAAAATTTGTGAATTATAATATGACAAATCCTCCAAGTTAAAGGTTTTATTAAAAAACTAATCAAAATTAGTCTGGTAGGTCTATAACTAAATAGATCGCTATTGAAATATGTGGACGTTTTCTGAAATTGCTGGTTCCACTTCAATATATTTGAAATTTTGAATTTGTATTTTTCTACACAGATTATAAAAATCGGGAATCATTATCAAATGGAATATATTTACTTTTTATAATTATATTAATTGATTTCATCTAACTTTTACTTTTCCTCTGGAATAGATTTTTTTTGTCACCCATACAAAAAAAAATTCTATACTATTACAATAATAATAATTGTACAAATGCTTAATCGATGTTCACTTAACTTCGCCTTGTGAGTCTGCGTTAGAACACCTATTCAGCACTTGTGATCGGCGCGTCTGTATACTTTCAGGGGCTATACGTTTTAACCTCTGTAATGTTGTCAGACGGTTTTTTTTTTTAATTGCTCGCACATACAACTTAAAAACAACATTAAAGCAATCAATGTTCACTTCTTTCTTCTTACATTTTTCTGGTAGTATTCACCATCGAATTTTAAATATCAAAATGAGGTTTAAAGGTGCGTTAAGGTGCTGCACCACAATTCACACCAAGTTAAAAACACCCTCAATCTTCTGCTCTGGCTCACATCCTATAGTCTATATAATTGATATGCAGTCAACCCTACTGGCATCTCCTATGTTAAATTAATAGTTTAAGAAAAAAATTTTTGCTTTAAATACATTTAATTAGTTTAAAATCGATACAACTCTGAAATTTCAGCTTAATATCATCGGTGTACGAGGGAATTTTATTCATTTTACATCTTTAAACACAAAATCCGACCTTTGTCTGAATAATATGTATATGCAAAGGCCGAGGCTCGCGACTGGATATTTCGCGATCCTGCTGGATTATTTCGTAAATTGGTCAGCTGATCCAGTCAAATCGCGAAACATTGATGTGGGAATGTTTAAATTCGCGTTCTGGTCGGTAAAAGTGCAAATTGACCATGACAGCCTGGTCAGTGCCAGAAGTGCTCCTCTAATCCACATGGTTGTGACAAGTTTTGACATGTTGATTTACGGTCTCGCCTTGGGGTTTTTCCCCCCACTGTAGTCCCAGCTCTAACCTAACATCTCTTCTATGTGATTTGTTAAACTTTCACAAAATGCCTATAATTACACGTAATTAAATATAAGTGAGTTGAAGAAAATTATTTTCTTTGTTCAGTTTCCTACGATCATATCAAGAACCGGCCGGTCAAAGCCCTACCTGCTGGTAAATTGAATATGTAAAGTAGTTTGGCTGATTAAATTGGCCAAAGCTAGAAGTGGCCGGTAGTTTTGAGAACTTGTATATATGTATATATGTGTATATATACATACATATATGTGTATATATACATACATATATGTGTATGTAGATATGTGTGTATGTATAAATGCAGTACAGGAGCAAACAATGCAGGGAGAGTGGAAATGTTGTGAGTATGGCTAATTGGAAGAGGAAATATCATAAGGTGGTAAATAAGTACCTCAGCAGAGCTATCAATTCATGGCCGAACCGTTTTATGGAGAAGAAATAGCGCTCGGTTTCCAGAAGCAAGTGGAAAATAATTTCAAGACTGTGAGGTTTAAGCCAAAGCCTGCAGAGCGCCGCCCACTTTCCGTCTACCAAATTGACAGCTAATATATTTAATTATGTAATATTTGATTTTCTAATAAGGGAATAAATATTGAGTCACTTCGAGTTGGTCATGGTGATATTATAGCCTTTGAATGATACTTAAGTCGTTATGACTTACTATTTTGTCAAATGTTGATTTATTGATGTAGGCAATCAAATGCGTTGGTACGCTCTGACAATAAATATACTACTTTGTATGTTCAATACAGCGTCATAACCAAAACATTATTGTTTGACACATTTTTTCCATGTTAAAATCAACTAGTACCTAAAATCACTAAGTCATCCACGCTATCCTGCACACTACGTTGCTCGGTCAGTTTTAACACCCGCCTCACTCTGAAGTAGAGATGAGGCGTGGTATCTTTTATTTCATTTTCCTGTCTGTGTTAAATGCATATTTCACTGTCCTCGTAAGTGAGTGTCCCCCTCAATAAAGATAATAATTGTGTCATAGCCGGTCCCCGAACTGGGGGCCGGTGTGTCCTAGTCTTCTCCCTCGTTATTGTAAAACTGTCTTCCCCCCATGTTCCCTGTCTTCCCACAGGCATTTTTCACAATATAAGTTCCCTCAATAGTTACAAACTAACTATAGTACATCCCCACCAATCATAATCTGCCCACGATGGGTGGTCATCAATCCCCGTTTCAAATCGCTACCAAAAATGTTTATTTGCTCCCCCCATTTATGTGTCAGCGCCAGAAGGGCTAAAATTGCCCTCTGGTAAAAGTTTATTTTTCATTTCCCACAAGGATTACGAGTGGAAATCCCTACGTCGTCCCCTAGACCGACCCCGGAGACTCCGTCTATCGGACCACATCAATAGATTTGCACTGGCCGGTCGTCGAACCGGGGTCGGATGGTTCATTGCCCGGTCCTTTCTGTTACATCTATATGTCGTCCTCATGTCTTCCCTATACTGTTTGTGTTACTTATATTTATCTCGTCGCCCCATAACACACAATTCACTTTATTTTAAATCTGCCCACGAGGAGTGGGCAGTACTATTAATTTCCATTGCACCAATAATTTTTATTCATACTCAGCTTCAGTTTCACTCCACCAGATGGGCAGGAATCACCCATCTGGGGAACTTTATTTTATTTTCACGCAGGGTTACATATGGAAATGTTATCGTAGCCCTGGTGTTGAATTATTATTTTACTCCGACCTACCCCTGCGGCTCGCCTGATCGGCGTCATCTGTACATTATTTTCCTTTATGTTTTTTATCCAATTCTGGTTTCTTTCCTCTTCCTCCGTTTCAGCGCCCCCTATTTCCACTTGATATTATCGATAACATTTAATATGATGAGTCCTTTTTTCTTTAATTCTCTTTTTTTTAGTACAATATATATTCCTTAAGCTTAATGTCAGTACTTCAATAGCCATCCCCCAGTTTATGAAAAAGATAAAAAAATCTTTGTATGGAACTGTGCGCTTCACAGTGCCAGTGACGTGGTGTTTGACTGTTGTGCACGTGTGCACATAGGAGGGGAGTGGAGAGGAAGGTGGGACTGCCAGGTATAGAGAGCACTGTTGCTCTCGCAGTGCCGGCTCTGGCGTGTAGATAGAACAAAGTTTTTTTTACTCAGCGTGTGTTTTGCTTAAAAACCGTGTACTGTATTCTTGAATGTGATAAAATGTTGAAGAGTGTATTATTATTATTATTAGCACCGTGTCTTACTACCCGTTCGGGTTCTGAAGAGTGTAGAGTTAGATTATTATTCTGTGTCCAGCTATTCTATTTGATTCTTTTTTTTTTTCGGTTATTTTATTTAACAGAAAGACTAAATGCGCTTGCAGTACTTTCAATGGTGAAAAATTTCCTCAATTGGTATCCAGAGATCAAGGAGAAAATTATTGAACTTTTGCATAAATTAAAACAAGAAGAATGGATTTCATTTTTAAATAAATAGATCAAGCTTTAACTGTAACAATTTAAGTTAAAGTAAGTAAAAAAGTTCTTTTTTGTTAAGATTTTATCAACTTCCTGAATAAATTTTCTTTTTATACATGTATTTTTCCCTTTTACACAATTTTAAAACAAAGGTTAAACATTTTCTTGGGCAGCACTCCCACTAATTTTAGCTACGAGCCGCCACTGGTACCCTTGTATACATTATGGTCCTGTCGACCCTTTTATGTGTTCACCCGCTCCTAACCCAAAGACGGCTCATTATCACCCCATTGGGCGCCAACGATTTTCATTTACGTTTTATGTATTCTGTGTAGTGCCAGTATTCGAGAGCCCCTCGGGGCTGATATCTACTTATATTCTATGTGATTCTTGCTTTAATGTATTTGCAAACAAACAAACCCTGACAACGATTTCAAGACACGTTATTTTACAGTTGTTTTATCATAATCATAGTACACTCCGTTTATCTTGAAAGGTAGCAGTTTTACCTTGGCTATACCATAGTGGAATAATGTAAGGTAAGCTTGATACCTTTCGGAGTAAACTAAGTGTACGTTAAATACAAGGGCTACTTGCATCGGTGATCATGCGGATTAAGCGTTAAGCTCGTTTACTCTGATTTGCCAGTGACGGGGGAATCTGAGGTTTGAATCCAGATCCGGGTATACTGAAGGAGATTTTTCATAAATGGTTTTCTACACTTCAGTTGTGGGTGCACTTGCTCTGAATTCAACATGTCTCATCCCTACTCTGCTAGTGCAATTAAATGTTGATAGCCCGGACGAGTACTCAAACACATAAGGGTTATTAACGGTTTAGTACCGGGGGTATAGGTGGGCAGAATAGTTAAAAGGATAAACACCAGCATTAGCGAAAAGGTTGATACGGATAATCATCCAAATTGCATCTGGTATCTGGATTCGAACTCTTACCTCCCCACCAATTGTGACCAAGTGCGATGAAAGAATAATGCCCCTGTTTTGGAAGTTATTAATGGATGGCCTGGACGGTTTGTCTGTCTCATGATTTTCCTGTGTCTACTACAGCTTTAAAGTTTTGTTTTAGTTTAAAAAAAATATACAAGGCCAATTTTCAAATTATTTAATTTATTTAATAATTTTAATTAAAATTTTGTCAAAAATGTATTTGCGCTTTTACGTATTTTCACAAAATGATGTTTTAGAAACATGACTTTTCATTTAGTTCCTCTTCATATTGTATACGCCCAAATCCAAAAATACTGAACTGCTACGATTTAGAATGGTTAAAAGCCCTGTGACTGCTCCTATAATTATATAATTTACCGCCCTGTGCTCTGATCTCAATAATTCCTTCTCTGCGGATGTGAAATGTTATCTATTGTATATAGGACGGCCATTATCTCTCTAGGAAGTGCGTAGGGTCTACTATCAGCTTCACTATCACTAGGAACATGTATATGTATAATTGTCTTGTTTTATTTTTATGACCCCCATGGATTCTGAAGGCCTTTTTTAATCTTATCTCACAGCCTTGGGCATAGTGTCTTGTAATTCTTTGAGTGAATACGAAGTTTTATAGCTTTGGGAATAACTCTCAAACTTAATAAACGTAAGCTATTATATATCTATTTCCAAAACTGCATTTGATAAATATTTTATACACCACTAGTATTTAGGCATGTCAACGACAAACTGGTAACAACACTAACCAATCTAAATAAACCTAACCTTCAATCGATAAGTGCATGGAAGATTTGGCTTTGTTTGTAAAATAAAAAGTATGTTTTTGTCAGTGATTACGTAAGCGTGGGTAAAGTGAGAATGAAATATTTTGATTATATTTTTATTTAATTAAATAATTATACAAATCGAAAATCTGGTATTGTTAGGTCCTATCCCGCGGTCTAGATTATAAGTGTGCTTAGTTTCATCTTTCTGGTTCATACATGGGTGGAGGGTGTGGAAAGACACCCCCACATTGGGAATTTATATATATTCCCAATGCGAGTATGTATATATAATATGTTTGCAAGACCCGATCTGATATATACATTCCTCTTTAGAATCATACAATTGAAATTTGTATCGTTCCTCTCATTTATATGTTTTTATACTTTTGTTAATATTGGATGAAAGTGATCGTGAGGGTATAATTTTAATTTAATTTTCTACATAATTATATCAAATTAATAGTGACATACAAACAGAAAATTTTTAAATCACGATAAAAAAGGCCTTTTTCAAATTCCGTGATGTTCATGATATAAAAAAACAACTCTTGAGATTATATTATGTAGAAATTTAAAAAAAAAAAAACTTATCTACGGAATTAATATTATAATTTTATTTGTCCCAAAAAATTTTAATACAAAAACTGCAAACATAATTACCTCAAATGTTAAGTAGAAGTTAAAAAAAAATCTAAGCAATTTGATACAATTAGAAAAAATATACAAAACTATATTTTTATTTATCTTTTACTTGAAGCAGTTAACTTACACACACTTAGTATGTTTCTAAATATAATCCGCGTGTTTGTGCGTGAGTGTTAGTTGACCCAGAAACAAGAAGTAAACAATGTGAATGAACTTTTTTTTTTTTCTGAAACATGTAAAATGAAACGTAGAAACACATAGAGTTTTACTATAACACTACAACACTTATTAAATTCGACCTGACTCGCCCCTATGGCCGCGTGGTCTAACGCGCTACTCTCGCAGCAGATTAGACTGCCGATGGAGGTTCGAATCTCGGTCGGCTGTGCTGGGAGTTTTTTTCTCCAAGCTTGTGTTCCAATCTCCTTCCACGAAAATGCGGGTACACTTCCTCTAAATATAACCTTCCTAATCTCTTAAGCGAGTAGCGTAATTATATTATTTATACTACTAAAAAGCCACAAGGCTGACTCACTCACTGACATTAATGTTTACCCATTTCCGGATGAGTTAGAAACTTGAAATTTGGCGAACTTGTAGGTTCTAGCCTGTAACCGACGGTAAAATTCCAATAATAAAAAAAAAAAATTACCCCCAAAAAAACTTCAAAATAATGGATCAACTTTAAAGTAGGTGCGGACCTTTCTTTGGAGGTCTCTTGTGGCTAAACCTATCAAAAAACATTAGTTTACATCCACTTGCAAAGAAAACCCACTGGGGGTTTAGGGGCGGAGCCTCCAACGAGAAAAGCGAGCTAGTATATAAGCGTATAATCCACATGGGTATTAATATGTGGTGCTAAAAAAACATGACTTGCGGAAAATCTGTGCCTGTGTAAACGTACGACATGTCACTAATAAGTATCAACATGCCTTAAAATTTAAACGATTAACGCCTCTTTTTTTCATTCACTTTAAATTGTTGATTTAAAATAATTACTTTTAAACCTGCATCGATGGGTACGTGGACAAAGGCGTCAGTTTCCCTTAGTCTGGGTTTTTCGGTGATGTGGAGGATGTGTTTAGAATAATATAATATTTAGCACCGCGTCTTACTACCCGTTCGGGTTATACGCTTTAAGTATTAATTACTCTAATGGATTAGGAATTGGGGAGATTTAATTAGAGGAAATTAACCCGCATTTGCGTGGAGGGAGAGTGGAAAACCATTTAGTAAAAGCCACCCCCAGTTCACCCGACCGAGATTCGAACCTTGATCTCCTCGTCCTCAGCAGTCGAGCTCAACACGACAAGCGCGTTAGCCAACTACGCCACCGAGGCGGGTAATGTGTTTAGAATCCTGGGTAAGTTTACTGAGGTGTATTTTCCTAATTATGTTTTCTAACTCTCCAGCTTCACGCAAATACTGGTAAAATTCTTATAAATGATATTTTCCTCATCCCTTCCCCGTTAATGTGCACTTGCGGATAATCCTGGTGGGTAATAAATAAGACGCGGTACATAAAACAAAAATTGGCCTCGGCCTTATGCAGGATTGTTCAGGTTTGTGATTTAGACAATGGTTGTTCATCCATATCAGATATGGACTACTGTTATGAAAGCATGCGGGGTTGAATGAATGATTAAGAGTACTACATTTTGTGTTTGTTTTAATGGTAATTTTTGAATTTTTAATCAATTGGGAAAATAAATATTTAACTAGGAACGCCAATAACATTCAAACTTATCAATACACCCTGTTTTAAGCTAGCATTATTGTATGTAATCGAATGGTTGGCCGATCGCAATATGATACACTAAATATATTAACAGTAAATAGTATTTTATAAGCGTGGAATGGTGGAATGGAAGGGGACGCGAGAAAAGCCCAGTGTTTTTGCAACAGCAAAAAATTATGGCAAAACATTTTTTTTTGGCCAAAATAAATGAAAAAATTATTCCAGTAAGAACATAGAATTTAATTTTCTTCACATGGCAACCTCAAAATTTCTTGAATATCTCTCGAGGATGTTCTGGAATTCACTGGGGTTTTTTTCTCTTCATTTAAAATGTTTGTTAGATAATGCCACCATGCTCATGACAAATATTCAGAAACTGTTGATATCAACATGTGAAAAAAATTAAACTCTTGTGTTTTTACTGAAGCAATATTTTATTTATTTTTACCAAAATTATGTTTTGCCTTAAAAATTGCAAAAAAAACACTGGCCTTTTCTCGCATCCCACCTTAACCTTGCGGCACGCGCTATTAAATTCTAGTGTGGAATGTGAAGATTATGAACTGGTCTCGATGGCTCTCTGGGTAATGGGGTTACTAGTTAACTGGCTGGCCGACAATGTTGCCAAGTTTAGACTCGCGGTCTAGTAGGAACACTACTGGCGCTTTGCAATGGATACTCGGACCCCTCGTGTCAACCTTACACTAGTCTTCTATTCTTGTAGTGGCGTGCATAACATTGCACTAATTCGCTTAATGCCAATTCACTTACAGTGATGAACTTTCAACGACAACTAAACTTTTCTAAACCCATCAAATAGGTAATCGGAACCAACAACAAAATTAAAGAGGACTTTTATTCAGAATATCGAGATTTAATTCTGCCCTGTAGCATTTTACCCAATTTGTAGTTTTTCATCTTATATTTTGGTGAATGTTGGTGCATAGTCTTAAAATCTAACCTTCTCGTCCAGTTCCCTTCCATCACTTGCACTAAAGAATCCTCTTCTAAGCCGTTCTCACAATTTCTCACGACCATAATTTAACTACTAGATACCCGCCTCGGTGGCGTAGTTGGCTAACGCGCTAGTCGTGTTGAGGTCTACCGCCGAGGACGGTGAGATCGAGGCTCGAATCTCGGTCTGGTGAACTGGGGGTGGTTTTTTCATAATGGTTTTCCATTCTCCTTCCACGCAAATGCGGGTTCACTTCCTCAAATTTAACCTTCCCAATTCCCAATCAATTAGCGTAATTAGTACTTAAAGCGTATAACCCGAACGGGTAGTAAGACGCGGTGCTAAATAATAATAATAACTACTAGATAAATAGTTATTGCTTTACTCATATACATACTTAATAAAAAAGCAAACGTTTATTTATTAAATGTGGTTACTACTCCAAATTTAATTCAAACAAATAACTCAAATATACATATGTTCGGTATCATAAAAAGTTTAATTGTTTTAACTATTCGCCCGTGTCAAGTAAATGTCCTAGACTTTGCATAGCACTTATCTATATTTAAATGCTGACATATGATTTAGTATATTGAGACTTGATCTCTTTTAATGATCTACATTGAATCAAATTTGATATAAGTTTACCCGCTTTGGTGACCGCGTGGTCTAACGCGCTACTCTCGCAGTAGACTAGACTGCCGATGACGAGGAGATCGAGGTTCGAATCTTCGTCTGATGTACTGAGGGTAGTCTCTCCTAACTGGTTTTCCACTTTCCTTCCGCGTAAATGCTGGTGCATTTCATCTAAATATAGCCTCCCGAATTCCTAAAACCAATAGCGTAATAAAGTACAAAAGCGTATATTTAAAACGTGTAGTAATACGCGGTGCTAAAAATAATCGATTTAAATTTAAATTGTTTTCTAGAAAATCGATTTCTTTATGAACCTATATTATTATTATTATTATTATTATTATTATTATTAGCACCGCGTCTTACTACCCATTCGGGTTATACGCACTTATCTAATGTGTAGTGGTAGGGTGATTGTGAGATGCAATGAAGGACCTACACTTCAACGTGGAATCCGAACCACGGTGGAGGCCTGGCATTCCCCACATTCACAAGTTGTCTTGTCAGAGGTGAAGGAAGGGATGAACTTGTAAAGTCAGGTAAAGTGTCATAAATTAAATGCATATACCATAATCCTTCCGTTTCAATAAAGCACTTTTCTATTATGACAACTTGTTTAAAACACTACAGTTGAAAATAAACTGGACCAGATCGTTTTTGCGCAAGAGTTGTGACCGAGTGAGCCAGATAAACAAACGGCGTGTCAAAGCTACCGTTTCCTAATCAGGTCGATCAGGTCCAATTTTTCATAACTGTACTATATCTATGCTTTGAATATATGAAAATTTACAAAAACTAGTTTTTGGCGATAATTACACTTACTTGGCAAATATTTCTGATTCTCTTTTTATGAGTTTGTGTTAAGCTGTTTTGTAGTATTTAAAAAATGTAAATGTGATATTAGGTACGTTTGATATTTATAACAAGGTAACTATAAGTAATAAAATAAGTCCTAAAACGGTAATAAGATTGTTTTATTAATTGATGAAGTTGTAAAAAAAACCTGCTTGTATACAGTTTTATTTTTATGGCAATCTTCATTCCCTACTGATGAATAAAAGGGTGAGTTTTTGCAAATTTATTTTGTACTCTTAAGTGTCAGCTGGTTCTAATGGCTATGTTTAGCTTTGGACTATCCATTTGAAGGGTACGCGATGAGGAGGTTAATATTTTATAAATGGTCAATTATTATAAGCAGGAATTTGAACAGAAACCGGTAACAGAAATTAAAATTTATTTTTAAGGAACCCGAACAGGAATTTTAATCTATAGGCCTATATATTTTTAGGCTCATAAATGTTCATATTGATTGGTTCTCATACGTTCAAAAATGTTGTAACTCTTTTTTTATAATTGCATTTTATTGCCTCCTTTTTTTAACTTTGCTTTATTATGAAAAACACTATTTTTACATTACTTAGGATTTTGTTGGCAAGCTATGATGTATTTAAAAGAATTGAAACCCGAATCGGAACCTAATTAAAAGACTAAAGGAACCCTAAATTTTATTTTTCTTTAACTGCAACCAGTACCGTCACCTTAAAAATGTTTTATTGGAGAACCAGAACCGATGATAAATATTTCGGTTCGTCTCCTTGTTTAAAAGTTATAGTTTGGCATATCTACCTTCTTTATTTACACGTGATCGGTATTTTTTTTCTGGTTAAAAAGATAGTATAATTATCATAGAAATAACCTTAAATAACAGCTATAAAAGCCACTAGACTTACTTTCACGTATTCGTATGTAAAATCATGTGATCTGAAGCTGTTAATTTTGTTAGGTAATATGAATACCAATAAAATAACAATATAAATGTTGTAAAATGCTATCAATGTGTGCGCTAAAAAGTTTATTTGTACTTTCTAAAAATGTATTTATATTAAAATCCTATTATAGCTAACACAATACGTGTCAACAGATAACGCTGTATCATTATAAACCAGAAACACTATTTCAGCTGCCAAGTTTTATTTAGTTACATATTTAAATAAAAACAAATTTGTATAAATAATTTATTTTTTTATCGCCGTATCACGTTTGCCCTATTCCTTCCGAAAAGCGAGTCTTTTGTATCAATCTTTACAGATCGTTTAGCGCAGTATTAGTGATTAAATGAGAGATCTTTTGGGCCAACCTAGTAGGACGTATGGACTAAGGATGGACAGAATTCTTCCTTTCTTTTATGCAGATCTAATCTAATCTAATCCAACCTAACTATCAAGCAAATTCCTTCAATTTTTGAAGATCCAACCTATTTTAACCTAGTCATCAGGTGATATCCTTTCATTGTTCCAGACCTAGCCTAACATAAAATAACCTATCATAACCATAAAGCGTTTACCTTTCAGTTTCTTTAAACCTATCATAGCATAATCTAACTCCATTCACGGTAGGAATTACTCTCTGAAAGGTCTTTTTTCCTACCAATATCCTACTATATAATAGTTTTCTGGTAGGGAAAATGGCCTTTCAGTAAACAATTCCTACGGTTAACGGACTTTAATTATCAAGCTATTGAACACCGGCTATAAAAAACCTTGAGTAAGAAGTAAACAAACACACCATATAAGATTAAGGGGTGTTTTCAAAACTGCACCAAGAGTCCTATCACCAAAATGGTCCAAACGAACCGTATATTTCAGCCAGGATAATCCCAGATTGCGCCGAACATCCTATGCACGTTTTTATTTTATTTTTTACCAAGGTATTTAATATTTACTAATTTTTACTTACCTTTTGGAAAGCATTAATTTTAATCTTTGTTAAGTAGCTGAGTTTATGTTCTCATAGGTCGATGATCGCCTTGTTAGAACCGATTTTACAACAAAGTTAAAATAAACTTTCACTTTTCATATTTAAACTATATATTGGTACGCAAACATTCAGGATTTTAATCTGCTTTTACTGAAAAAAACTTAACATAATATGTCACTCTTGGTACGGGTAATATCTATTCGGACTACGCCAGGCCCTGTTTTCTTCAACTATCGCTTATGACAAAGAATGCCAATTTTGGCAACTTTAAGATATACCTTTTAGTTATATTGGCTTTTAGCTTTATTGGCTTTGTATATTTATTAAATGTTCCAAAAGATTATTCCAATGACGTAAGCGCCCTTAGATGTGTGTATCAACACTCTCGGCTTATGTACGACCTTGTGTGAACCCCGGTAACCCCAGGGATTGTGTTGTGATAGTACGAATGGTGGCCGGAAGAGGAGTCTTGGACCACTCCCACGAAAACACGGAAATTAGTATTATTAGGTGGACCGTCACCTTGAAAAAAAACGTGTGTTGTGTAAGTGTTTTTTTCTTCAATTATATGCCTATTTCTCTATTCTATTTTAGTGCATGGCAGTGGTATTTACAAACTTTATTGAATACTTTTTAAAATACTAACAATTTAATGTAATTCTGCAAATGTAATAGATTTTTAACAATAATGAGCAAAAAAATAGCTGTAAGCTACGATTGCAAATTAATATGTAATTACTTTTAAGTTGCAAGATTAAAGAGATTATTATTATTATTATTATTATCATCACCGCGTCTTACTACCCGTTCGGGTTATACGTACTTACGCTAATGTGTAATGGTAGGGTGATTGTGAGATGAAATGGAGGACCTACAGTTTAACGTGGAATCCGAACCACGGTGGAGGCCTGGCATTCCCCACATTCACAAGATGTCTTTTCAGAGGTGAAGGAAGGGTTTGGTAATCAGATAAATCTTTGTCGCGACCGAGGATTGAACCCCGGACCCTAGCACAGAAGTCTTAAACCTTACCTCTAGACCGCCAGGTGACCTTAGGTAGATTAAAATATATTTATTAATAATGATGTAGCTTGTCTTTGCGAATATCCCAATAAATCTCAAAATGCTGAACTACATTCCACCCTATTCAGTGGCCGCATGGTCTAAGGCGCCACTATGCCAGTATACTAGACTGCCAGTGAAGGTTAATCGAGATTCGAATCTCGGTCGGGTATACAGTGTATTTTTTTTAAATCCCCTTTCCCTTTACGCAAATGCGGTTACACTTCTTAATTCAAACCTCCTCATCCCTAACTCATTAAAATAACAAGTACATATGTGTATAACCTGAACAGATAGTAAGTTGCGGTGCTAAGAAAAAATTAAGGACTACATTTTGGTCTATGTAATTCAAAAATACTCTCTTTAAAACTGACCTACCTGAGGAAACAGGCTAAGAAGTGTGCGAGCCTTAGTAAATAAAATGCACCTGCATTCCGCCAATTGTAGACGTGGCAACACCGCTCGATCTACGCCGCTCAATGGCAGCCTCCCAAACAAGAAACCTAACTGGCCCCACTGGCCCCGCGAGAGTGTTGGTTGTATTTTAGTGTCACTGTCACTTGTGGTCAGGTTGGTCTTGGGCTCTGCGACACGTGTGACACTCAAGCCTTACACGTGTCTCGCGAGGTCTTTTTCAGTTGTATAAACGTGAAGTTTGTCGTGTGAATAGTAAAGATCATGTCCATGGTTTGTGCGCAGTTTGTGTGAGATATCGCCAAAAGGACACATCACAAGTTTGTTTCCCTCTGTTTAAAGCAAATTAGTTCGAACAAAAAGAAAAAATAAGTTTTTGTGTACGTTATAGTGTTTCACTTTTGCTATGTAAATATAAAAAAAAGGGTAAAACTTTATTTGCATCCATCTTTAGTTTCTTTTAAGAAAGCAAATGATTATTGGTTTCATTGGTTGTTATTTATATAGTTCTATAAATTTAAACCAATTAAAATTTCATATTTAAATGATTTAGTTAATCTATAGTATAATCAGTTTTATCCGACATTTAACTATATATAATTTTTAGTCTGTAAGTGTCAAGGATGGTGCAGTGGTTTTCAGTCTTGACTTTTGATTCGAGAGGCCGAAGTTCAATCCCTAGCGAGTGCTGATGTATTTCTTTTAAAGTCACCTCCCTAATCTTGGAGAGTTAAAATATTCATTTTACGTTTCAGATAGCTCAGACAAGCGGCAATACGCGTAATACTCCCAAAATAAGTGTGGGGGGGGGGGGGGTTTTGGGGGGGGGNGGGATATTTGTGTGGTATGGGCTAGAGGGGTGATTTGGTGGTAATTTTGTGGGGGAGGGGAGGGATTGTGTTTGATTCGAACGTCAAATGTCATGGTGCGTTTAAAGTATCAACACAAGATTTGTATGTCATATAACTTTTTTTTAAGTAATTTTTTCGTAACTATCACACTTTGAAATAATAGCTTATTTTTTGTGTTTTTTAACTGTACAACCGTGATGTATACATAAATGATCAAACTTAAATCAGTTGTACCATTCATTCTAATAGCGTATAGTGTAGTAGTAGTAGTAGTTTATTATTTCACAGAGATAAAACTATAAACAACCAAGAATTCTCCTTAATGAGCAGCGTAACATTTGTTAACTTTATCTCTTCCCCTCGTTGATATCCTTCTCTCCTCCTAACACATCTTATTACTACCCGTCCGTGATATAACCATTTTAATTGTTTAGATGGGCTTGGAATGAGCAATATGGAATTTATAGGAAATATACCCCCCTTTAACTTGGAGGAAGGAGGAGAACTAATTATTAAAGAAACATCCTTACTCGACCTGCATGTTATTCGAACCCCGACCTTATCGTCGACGGCAAACCAAGATAGGTGAGCCTGACATTTTAGTTCCCCTGCCCACCTGTGAGAGTTCCTTTGATACTAAATTGTAATTTAGGTTGTTCGTATTTGACCCCCGTGGAAATAATATTGCGAGGAGGCCTGTTTTGGACGAATTTGTCTCGACAGGATTGTGTTCTACATTTATCGCCCTTAAGGTTGTGGGATACAGCGTATTCAAGTTTAGTTCACATTAGCCAAAGTGGGGGGGAAATAAAAATTTCAAACTGCGTTTATAATTAAAATCATTTGATGACCAACTTACTACGCGGTAGATTTTTACTGTCTATTATGTTTAACATTTCATGATGGCAGGCTTTAAAACATACTTCCTCTAACTTCCGATGAGACAGTCTTTTATTTTATATCATGTTTAACCTCCGACGTGGCAGGATTTAAAATATACATCGTCTAACTTCCGATGAGACAGGCTTTGATTGCATATCATAATTAACCTCCGACGTGGCAGGATTAAAATTACATGGTACCTTCTAGCATTGATTTCCTCTAACCTTGGACGTAGACTTTATTAGCGCCGCCTACTCAAAGGAAAATATCCTCACAAATCATAACATTTCTGAAGCTTCCAAAACTACTAACACAAGCCTCAGTTGTATCTTGCCATTGTGCATACATATTGCTTTATTTGTGTGAGGAAGGCTAGTTCTATATAATATGTTTCTAACCATTTATTTTAATCTCAAGAGTTGCAACATCATTTTTGCGTTAAACGTGTTGTTATCTTTCAACTCCATTTTAGTGTAAACTATATTTTGAAATAACAAACAATTTTTTTAAATAATGCAGGATTTCTAAACATGTAATTAGTTTCAGCGCTCTGGAGGGCTACATCTTTAGTAATATGATCCATTCAAATACAACATACTTAACATAGTCTTAATTATTATTGTGAAAGAATAGAATTATTTTAAACATTCAGTGGTGTTTTATTTTTATACTGTCATGACGTGTAAGTATTTAGATAATTTTTTTTTACAAAAGTTTCATACAACAGTAAACTCTTGTAATGACAACAGATCAAGCCAGCTGGGACAACACCGGTAAAAGGGTGACGTTCCAATCAAGGTCGTATCGGGGTAAATTCTGATATGTTTCATTATATTGATACGGCTTATTTGCCCTTTATAAATACTGTTGAAATATATGTTAAAAACAAAACTTCTGTTCACGGTAATTGAAACCGGTACCTTTGGCTTAGCGCGCCAATTTTCTACAATGGGCCTGACCAAGTTAGTAGTTTTCTCGGTATCATTCGTACATCATTATATAACGGTCCAATATTCAAAATAAGAACAAAGAACGCTTCTAACAATCTTACCCCTAACCCTCTCTCTTTTGCGGGCAAAAAGTATTTAATTTCATTCATTAATTTTAATTCAAAATGTATCTTTAAAAAATTATAACAGACTGACACGAATCGGTTTAGAGTGCATAGCGATCATAAATACCTGAGTGGCGTAGAATATTTTTAAGTTCGTTTAAAAGATGTATATGGTGGGAGGTGACCTGGTGGTTTAGGGGTAAGGTGTCATACTTCTGTGCTGGGGGTCCGGGGTTCAATCCTCGGTCCCGGCACAGATTTATCTGATCACCAAACCCTTCCTTCACCTTTGACAAGATGTGTATTGATCACAACTTGTGAATGTGAGGAATGCCAGGCCTCCACCGTGGTTCGGATTCCACGTTAAACTGTAGGTCCTCCATTTACATCTCACAATCACCCTACCATTACCCATAAGTGTAAGTGCGTATAACCCGAACGGGTAGTAATACGCGGTGCTAATAATAATTAATATATGATGGGGTGTGCCAAATAAGTGAAACTGTGAATGAGCTTCGAGCACGGAAAATTACTAAACACATATTTTACATTATTTATCTCGCGAGCAGGTTAAATCACATCGGCGGGCCGAATTCGACCCGTGCGCCCTTGTTTGCTTATCCCTAGCTTATGGCGTCACTATTGCAACGGACTGGACTGCCCATGATGGGCTCTAATCCCGGTCAGGTATACTGAGGGGGTGTTTCTTTTTTTATACAAAACTGTTTTCCACTTTCCCTTCACGCTTATATGGGTACACTTCCTCTAAAATGTAACCTTACTAATTCTTAATTAACCCATCAGCATAATTAGTACATATGCATACAACTTGAACGGGTAGTAAGATGCAGGGCTAAAAAAAACAACCAACTAGCCCTGTGTCACACATACACACACACACACACACACTCTCCTCCCTCGCTCACTAAAGAGAGAAAAAGTTGGATATATCGGGAATGTTGATATTTGATTATACGTAACGACATATCCAAAGTCTGAAGTTCGTTTGTTTTAACTTGTTTGATGGTTTTAATTCTATCACACGATTCAATGCCCTGGTACAATCGTGTATAACTTGACACCAATGAAAAGCGGTGCTCGGTGATTGATTTGAAAACTATTTTCATTTGTAGAGAGTGAATGAGTAGGATAGACGCGGGTGCAAGGGAGGGTAAGGCCTTGCAAACGACAAGTATAGGCTTTCAGCGAGTCTAGTACTGAAATAAATACTCGTGTGTGGAAGACTTTAGTTTAATCAGACCAAATTATTTGGTTTAAGGGTCACATTGAGAATTTAAATAAAAGAATGGGCCTCAAAACAAAATTAAAAATTCGGAAGAAGCAATTTTTTACTAAAATAAATAAATAAATATATATATATATACAGCTTAAAGGAAGATAATGATATATTTTTAAAAAAATAGGGGTGCACCGATGCGAATACCAATGAATCGTTATTGGGTGATTATTAGTGCTTCGGCGATTATAATGCCGACTAAATTTTTTTAAAGTAAAATTTAAAGAAAAATTTTCTAGATAGGATTTTAGTGATAAAAATCGCAACAAAAAAACTTATATACATACACACTGCGTCTGGGTTGTGGGCTATGCAAAGATTACTTAGCCAGATAAAGAAATATAAGTTCATATCGCTGATAAAACTAACAATCTAGTTCCAACTTTCGCTGGTTATGCAAAGATTAATTAAAAATTAAGATTATCAAAGCTTTAACTGTTACTTTTTAAATAAAATCTTTTTGTATTAGTTACATTAACTGTTATCATTCTCCAAAGCATATTTCCCAATATTTATTAATAACTAATCAATAATCGGGAATAAACGGTGTAAATAATCGTAGCATGAACAATTATTTTAAACAATCGGTATTCGGTATCGGTAATCGGTTCTACTGAATTGGTACACTTCTAGTAAAAAAAAAAGCAGGTGATTTGCCAATAAAACATAAGTTAATGAGATTAATGCAATCTATTCAAATCTTTCATTTCTTTAATGCCAGCTGTAAAATTTATTAGTTGGGGATTCTTAAAACTGCTTGTAAATGTTCATTGGTGTGTTGAATATAAATTTGTATATACTACCATAAGAATATAATATATATGTCTGGTATTTTAAGCACTTTGTTTTAATAGATAGATAGTGATAGCTTGCGGCCAAATACACATACGTGGTGGGCGGGCCGTAATTTGTCTAGGGCTTGGTTAAATTATCACTATTTGGATAGTTTTCAAAGAACAATGCCTTGAAACGTTTATTTCTAGTTTAAATGAATGCCCCTTTTTTTCTTCTACTCGTTTGGAATATCCTCATGGGCTCTACTTTTGACCCCAGACTACCACAAACACCTCCCTCCCAAGGTAGATTGGGCATTGCTAGCCTAACCTAACCTTGAGCACCCTCGCACTAAGAATTAATTTGGCTTCGGACATGCTGTACTGAGTAGCTAACATTCAGCTGGATGGTTTATACTGAACTGAAGTCTGCTGGCGATTTATTGTATTTATTTACAATCAATATCAAATTATGAAGTGCCCAATTCACCTGTGTACAACTCTTTATTAGTCGAATCGATGGTGCCCAATCCACCAATATCTCACATAAAAAATACCCAATCCACAACCGCCCCATCCGCATAGTTACAGTCTAGGGCAAGGGTTTATTAATAATGAATGTGAATAAAAATGTACATTTATTCACGTGAATGGAGACTGGAAAACCATTTGGGGAAAAAAACACAACACTCATTTAAGGATTTGAACTTCTACCTCACTGTCATCGATGAAATCAGACAAGACGAGACTGATACCTTTGATTAATTGCCTACTTGTATGGTTAAAATTCATTTTGATTAGTATTTAGAATAGTATATTTTCGTTTAATAACGGGAGTAATTACTTTTTTTTTATCTTAGCAAAATTTTGCTCACTAAAACAAAACTTATATCTACTTACATGTGTTACAAAATACAAGTAACAATTGATGGTGTCACAATACATTCACCAAAGAAATGCTGTATATATTTAATCACTTACACAGTTTTTCGTTTCGCAACGAAACAGGCAAATAGTTCACATTTTGGGTGAGGTACGTAAGTATGCCTTATTTATAAACATCCGATCTGTTACAAAACAAAGTATTCGTCCGCCCTCACAAACTATTGTGTCAATGAAAGTGTTGTGTTGAGCAAGCCAGTGCATATTAATGATGTTTCTATGTGTAATCTTGTTCACAGTGTTTCGTGCACATGTGCACTGTGTCGTAAAGTGGAACTATGTTCCATCTGCCTGTCATTGGTTGTGAACTTGTCGCTATAAATCACATCTCTGTGTGAAGATTCTTGCACTTGTGGTTTTATTGAAGAATATTCAGTCTCTTCTCTCTTGTATCAAGATAACAGGGCGCTTGCTTGATTTGCTGAAACGTCCGCTTTTCAAGAGGAAAATCCAAAGAGGTAAGAGGAGATATATTTAGATTTCTTATCCCCCCAGCTTCTGTTTAGCATGCAAACTTGTTTTATATTCTATTCATCTTCTTTTTTTTTTTTTAAATCGCGCTTCGTTCGTTTTTTGTTTGTTTTTTTCGCACTCATTTTATGCTTACTTTTTATCCTTCCTGCTCCTTTTTTGTTTCGCCATGACTAATCTTTTTTAGCGTCTCTTTAATGTTCTACTCTTCTTCTTTTTCCAATTTGTTTATCGATGCCGTTTCCATAGTAGGTGTGAATTAAAAGCAATCTTATAGAGCAAAGTTAATAAAAGATAGAAATAACGGCGGAGTTATCCGTACTGACTTGGACGTTTTAAAATGACCAAAGCCCGAAGTTCTATTCAATTTCGGGCTTTAGCTGTCTCCAAACAGTCAAACCTAGGATTGTGCATTTACTAAAGGACCAAAGCTTGAAATAACATTTTGAAATAAATATTTTTGTCCATTTCTCGACTAGACTAGCCAGGTGGTGCGCGCCCAATTTTGCGCAACCACATGAATTAAAGAAGTCAAGTGGATTTCATTGATATGCAAACGGAACCGGACAGAGATTACACATTTTAAATTATCAAGACCACCTGACCAAATTTGTTTTCTTTTAAGCCTAACTTAACCTAGCCTAACAATTATATTTTCAACTTTGGTCGTTTAGTAATTGCACAATCTTAGGTTTGGCTGCTTGGAGACAGCCAAAACCCGAAATTAAATAGAACTTAAGGCTTTGGTCATTTTAAAACGCCAACCCAAGGATTACGCAAAATATCCGCCCATTGGCCGTTTTCGGGTTTTGCGCCCAATATATATAAAAGGAGAATACAGTTTACACGCCCCTTATCTCGGTGAGGTTATACTAGTAGTAATATAGGTTTGTCACACGCTAGGGAATTTACCCATAGTGCCAAACTTAAGTAACACACATTTTGTTTAGAAGAAAGTTAATACAAAATAGCCCGAACCTTGGTATACCGATATTAGAACCTGAAAGCGGGGTTTCAGCTTCACTAACAATGGGTTTACATAATAATTCAGATGCAATTCTTCCAACCGACATCATTTTTTATATTATCCTTTTAAATATAAAAGGACCTTGTTGTTAAACCAATAAATGACACGGAACATCGCACAGAGACTGTCTCTCTCGTCTTTCTCTTAAAATAAAGGCATTTACTAAATATTCGTAAAATTTGCGAAGCAAAATAAAAATACGTTGTTTCAGAAGTACTCCACCAAAGAGTATAAATTAAATAATATATACTGTTACAGAAACATTGAGAAAGAGGAACATCTCTGTCTACCATAATCATATAACTATCAATTTCAAAGCTATCCATAACTATATATATGTATGTGTGTATGTGTGTGTGTGTGTGTGTGTGTGTTTTTTGCTTATCGGTTTTTAAAAATTATATTTCAAATACTTTTTTAAAATTTTAATTACACCTCGTAATATCTCGTATCTAAAATATTTAGGGAGATATGATCAAATTTAGATATTTCCGCTCATGTAAAGTACCCTTAAAGTAATTTTCATGGGGAAACGAAAATATTCGCTTTTATTTTATAATGATAAACCAACTAAGAAACAAACTTTAATCAAAATTGTTAGAGCGGCTTTCGAGAATATCGCCTTCTATATCTTTTTTTACCTTCAGTAACCTACCTATAACGCTAAGGTTAGCTATAAAATTAAAACAAACCCTTAGAAACCAAGCTCTAGCCCGATCAATGAAATAGTATCGGGGCAGAGGAACAGACACTTTGAGACGGCATCGCGAAAAACTCTTTATTTGGTTTCAGGGTAACATCAAACGTGGACATTCACCGAAACCTCAAGTTATATTTTTTTTAACGATCACAACCCTTCTCTCTCCGAGTGGTCGAGAGAATGTAGAATGTTCGAGTGTTAACAGAACCCTAAAAGTTAATACAAATGTAAAATTATTATTATTAACACCGCGTCTTACTACCCGTTCAGGTTATACGCACTTACGCTAATGTGAAATGGTATGGTGATTGTGACATGAAATGGACCTAAGGTTTAACATGGGATCCGAACCACGGTTGAGGTCTGGCATTCCTCACATTCACAAGTTGTGATTAATACACATCTTGTCAGAGGTGAAGGATGGGTTTGGTAATCAGATAAATCTGTGTCGGGACCGAGGATTGAACCCCGGACCCCGACACCTTACCCCTAGACCACCAGGTCACCTACCAAATATGTAAAACTTTACCAATCATTGTGTCCGTATGAAGTGTGAAACAAAATATAAATAATTGAATGTGAAAGTAACTTTACACGTGAGCATGCGGACAAAGGTGTCATTCTAGTCTATTATGATTTGTCAGTGACGATGAAAGGCTCTGCTTCGAATCTCAGCTAAGTGAATGTGATTTTATTTTCCTAAATTGTTTTTCTTTCTTCCTGTGGGAAAATGCGGTAGCATCTCTATAAATTTGACCTTACCCTTATCCCATGCGGATAGCATGAACGGGTACTAAAACGCAGTGCAAAATATTATACAGCCAATGTGTTGCGTTGCGTTTTATTTACCATTCCGCATATTGATATGTCATTGTAGAAATGAGCAAGATAATATTTAGAGTCACTCTCGGAATAAACTAGACTGCTGATTACACAGTGACAGGGGTTCATATCGTGGTTTGGTGCACTGAGGGTGGTTTTCCTAAAGGCTTTTACACTTTCCCTTCGAGAAAATGCGGGCACACTTCCTCTAAAATTCAACCTTCCTCATCCTTAAATCATTAAAGTAATTAGTTCTTATGCCTATAGCCTGAACAGATAGTAAGACACGGTGCTAAAAAAGATTAGAGGGAAATTGTACCCGAATTGCAGAGAATGGAAAACCGACTTGGTGCACCCGACCAAGATTAAAACTTAGACCTCTACGTCACCGCAAAATCAAATCAGACTAGGTTCACGTCTAGGCCCGCTTGGTAAACAATTTGGACTTAAAAATTAAAAAACTTACAAGAATTATTTACATACAATTTTAAGAATTGGCATTTATAAAGTATAATTCATATAATAATAAAAAAAACGCAAACCCAAATACTAGAATTTATTTTTACCAATGTTGATTCTTAAATCAACTAATTCTATATTATCTTAACATAGCTACAACTAACCTTGTTTAGTTTTTATTTTGGCTAATGTAACCTAATAAAAGTTATTATATTTTATGGTTGACTCCTTCATTATAAATAATTACAGTGGCGGCTGGACGTTGGGGGAGGGGGGAGCATGTGAAAAAACCATGTATGGACCTACCTTCCAAGGCCCAGCCCCCTCCCTCCCTGTCCCCAATAAATGTTTTTGAAAATTGAATGTCCCTTTGAGCTATTTGGAGTGGTTCTCCTCCCCAATTTTTTAAAATTAGAATATTTGTATAAGCTATTTGGATTAGTAATCCGTTTGATGTTTGCTTCTAGAAGCTATTTATAGGAGAAGTCTCTCTTCAGCAAATTTTTGAAATTTTGATGTCTTTCGAAGCTATTTAAAGTGATATTCCCATAAACATTTTTCACATTTGAATGCTACTCGAAGATTACTAGAATAATCCTCACCTTAATTTTTTCCAATAATTAGACTCTTAAGTTATTTGAAGTGGTCTTCTCCGGCACATTTTTGAAAATTAAATGTACCTATTTAAGCCCATCTTTCATCTTTATATTCGATAATACCATAGGATTAGAAATATATCTGGGAAAAAGGGGGGGTGGAGGCAAATTATTTCCAGGGATGTAGTGCAACCCTCACCCCTGTCTCCGGTAATGCTTCCCCTGTAATTAATATCCAAAAAAAGTCATACTTAACTCCTCCTCCGCTTGCTTACTCTAGACGTAGAAGGTCAAGGTTGTAGGGTTTCTAATCCCATAGTCCTATAAAACAGAATGAAGCGACTGATTTTAGGAAAATACACTAGCTTTGCCTATAAGGGGGGCACCTAGGGGAACATCGTAATACCGCAGGGCGCCGTGGTAATATCTTAAAAACCACTGCTTTAAAGTATTTTATTTATTTTTATCTTTCGAGCGTTGTGTTTTACTGCTAAGAAACTTTTCTTATTAAAGGATTTGATTTATTGATATGTTATTCTAAAAATGCACACTTGTTTACTTTGTATAGGAGACATCTTTTTTTTTTTTTTTTTTTTTTTTACAGGGTTTTAAAAGGTNTTTTTTTTTTTTTCTTTCTTAGACAGGGATTTAAAAGGTTGTTAGCCTCGTGTTTTGTTTCTGATAATCCTATATATTTATACTGATACAATCTACATGAAATTTTTTTTATCGTCGATCATTCTACTGGGCCCTCAATCAGTTCATGTGAGCAAGACGTTATTATTCTGCCTTTGTGTGATGTCAGTGTGAATCAAGCACTTTGTTTGAGTGACAAATTATAGGCTACGTTATAGAAGAAGGTCGTGGGTGGCAGTGGTAGGCCAAGTACTGTTGTGACGTCACCAGAATATGACCTTGAACACACTCACTCCGTCTATCACACCGTACTCGTTTGTAAAATTAGCTTTTAGTGGTCAGTGTCGGATAGATAACCATAACTTAAGGCAACTTGGGCCATTAGGTGCGCAATTTAAAAAAAATAATTAAAGGTCGTATCTAATCTGCTTTAATGGAAAAATGGAAAGGTTTGTTTCAAAGCTATTTTTTGAAAAATAAAGTATTTACCAAATACAGTTGATAGCACCTGCTTTGATGGCCGCATATGTTATGGCGTTACTATCCTGCTAGACTTGACTGCCGATGATGGGAAGATCGGTGTTCAAATCCTGGTCGAGTGTAGTGGCGGTGATTTTACAATATCACTCTACGCAACGGTACATTTTCTCTAGATTCAACCCTCCTCATCCCTAACTCATTACCGTTATTAGTACTTATGCGTACAACTCAGTGGTTCTCAAACATCTGAGTCACGCGGACCCTCTAACCTCGAGGAACAATTGAATCGTGGACCCCTTGATGTAGGATAAATGATTAAAAAATGTGAATAATACATCTACAATATTTTATAGGGATAAATTAGTCATAATATATTTTTAATTTAAATAAAAATTAAATAAATGTATATATTATATTTGTACTTTTTTAGACATATTTTTTTAAATAAATCTAAAAAGAAATACAGTAAAAATGAAAATATATGTGTTATATTTGTATAATGCAATAACTGATCATTGATGTGAGGAATGGAACTGATTGTGGACCCCCTGGACGAGCCTCGGGGACCCCACTTTGAGAATCTCTTATAGCCTGAACAGGTAGTAAGACGCGGTGGTAAAAAAAAAGTCTATTTCATCAGGAGGGTTAGTCCAGCACCACAGACCTCGACTGATGTGCTCAGCTCTGACCGGCTAATTGCTTTGAGGGTTGTAATTCTGGGGAATTTCCTTAAAATTCGTCTTTCTTGTTCTGTGCTTTGTATGTCAGTGTTATCTGTGCATGTTGCAATGTAATAGCACACTCTTTTTATCCTGAAAGGTAGCAGCTTTACCGTGGAACTATTTCAGTATGGCCCGATAAGATGCACCATAGTGAACTATACTGTCTATACAGCCTCTAACCCGTCAAGGTAGCCTCAACTTTTATATCTTTGAGGGTAAACGGAATGTACAAGTCTTCTAACCTTTAAGGTATCAAGCTTATCTTGCATTATTGCACTATGACATAGCTTATAAGATTGGGACATAGTGTAATCCGTCAAAGTAATAATAATATTTAGCACTGCGTCTTACTACCCGTTCGGGTTATATGCTTTAAGTACTAATTACTCTAATGGATTAGGAATTAGGAAGGTTGAATTAGAGGAAGTGAACCCGAATTTGTGTGGAGGGAGAGTGGAAAACCATTTAGGAAACCCCCCCCAGTTCACCCGACCGAGATTCGAACCTCGATCTCCCCGTCCTCAGCATTTGAGCTCAACACGACCAGCGAGTTAGCCAACTACGCCACCGAGGCGGGTCCGTCAAATTAAGATTCCTATCTTTCATGTTAAACGAAGTGTTCATAGTAAGGTGCTTATCAAAAATAAAACAATATATATTATTTAAAGTTTAATCAATTTTTTATTCACTTGACCTAGGTTTCTTGAATGAGAAATGAGTATATTTAACAGGATTTCAAGAAGAATGCTCGGAACATGTCATACATTTAGCAAAACATATTTTTAGTGGAGTTTTAAAATCTATTGCAAACATCTGGCACTGCTTATACTTTTGCTAAAACTACGTCATAGAAATGTAATTGGAACATAATGGAAAAAGTTTCTGGTTGTTTCTCAACTTAAACATTACATGTCTAATATTACATGCAATACACAGTAGTTTGCACTCACTATACACGACTTTTTTTTTTCAATACACATGACAAGACTAAAGTCGCAACTTAATAATGTTGCATTGATTTTCTTATTTATAAAAGGTGACCTGGCGGTCTAGAGGTAAGGTATCAGACTTCTATGCTGGCGGCCGGGGTTCAATCCTCGGTCCCGGCAAAGATTTATCTGATTGCCAAACCCTTCCTTCACCTCTGACAATACATCTTGTGAATGTGAGGAATGCCAGGCCTCCACCGTGGTTCGGATTCCACGTTAAACTGTAGGTCCTTCATTTCATCTCACAATCACCCTACCATTACACATTAGCGTAAGTGCGTATAACCCGAACGGGTAGTAAGACGCGGTGCTAATAATAATAATAATATTTATAAAACATGATATCACAAGGAAACTTAACACGATCGCGTTAAAAAAAATGTAACATAAAGTAGGGTCAGATTGGCCAACAGTTCAATGCGTTATTAATTATACTTTCATATATTCATACGCCAATCAACGTATTCTGAAGCTGCCACTTTTGACAGATGACATCACTTTTGATGGTTGTGTAATAAATATTATTCTATACCAATTTAAGTTATTCTAAATTTATTTTGTATATACTCTTCTTTTTTTTTCTGCGTCTTATTAACCATCCAATATACACACATTTATTTACACTAATTGTCTATGAATACGGAAGGAAGCATTTGGAGGAAATGTACCTTCATGCGCGTGGAGGAAGATGGAGAAACTGTTTAAGGAAAAACCTACCATAATATGCGATTGTCATTTTGTCGACCTTTTTTGTGGACTTCTTCCTCTGTGTATGTATGTGTATAAGTGTATTAAAATATTTATCTACCTATTTACTCAGCTTTTTGTAGCCATATAATATAAACTTGACAATATTTCGAATACCAAGTGATTTACTCATTTACATATTGAATTATCTTCTCACATATGTAAATAACCATCTATTTAAACCTATTATTTCTCATCCCCAATTGTTTCCTGTTCCTCCGCCTCTCTCTCTCTCCCCTCGTGTCCTTGAGTTGGTTTGCCCTGCGGCACTAAACAGCTGTAGTAGTACATGCCCACACATGATGATGTGTGTGCGGGTGTGTTATTGCGGACGAGCCAAAAGGCTATATTCGCGCCTGATAACATCGCTCAGGTTCAACTTATGACGACAATGATCGCACATCTCACATGACTAAGTCCACAGTTCATCTTCAATCACAGTGCAGACGATCACAGTTTACAGTTTTCACTGTGTGGTAGAGAGAGTGGGCTCGAACCGAGGGGGGTGGGAAATGAGTTTGAGGAACTCAAGTCGAGGACTTTTTTAAAAAAAGAGGAACCTGTTGGTTTAGTTGGTGCTTATGATTATGTCGCACTGTTCTTACATTGTCAATAGGACACAATTAAAAGCTTGAGGTGAGTTTATTTTATTTATTTATTTAAAAAAAAATATCATTTGAAACTCTTTTTTTTCTTTACTCTCCGCGTCTTACTTAAGGTTCGACCGGTCTACTTACTACCCGTTCGGGTTATACGCTTTCAGCCTATCCTCATTAAAGATAGGTTTGATGTGAGAAGAAAATAGAGAAAATTTACTCATACTTGCGTGGAGGGAAAGGGAAAAACCATTTATGTAAAAGTATATCTCATTACTCCCGTCTGGGACTCTAAGCCCGACCTCTGCGTCATCGGCAATCTAGTATATTGTGAGACTGACGCTTTGAACCAGGAGTGCAGCCGTGTAACGTAAATTAGGGTTTACTTGACTATATCGAGTCTGCTTACTTTTTAAAAGACGTTTAAATAGATACTCGTTCCTTAAACGTTGTACACTTAGGTTACCCTGTATGGTAGAAAGTTTACTTTTCATTATTATTATTATTATTTAACGTGGAATACGAACCACGGTGGAGGCCTGGCATTCCACACATTCATAAGTTGTGATTAATACACGTCTTGTCAGAGGTGAAGGAAGGGTTTAGTAATCAGATAAATCTTTGCCGGGACCGGGGATTGAACCCCGGCCGCCAGCATAGAAGTCTGAAACCTTACCCCTAGACCGCCAGGTAACCTGTTATATAAACATCAAATAGTGTGTTAAGGGGTGAGTGGGTCGATATGGAGGGGGGATGGAAGGTGGTCAAATGAATTTTGTTAGCAAATACTCGGGACAGCCTTAAAATTATTTTAATTAATTATCGTCACCACTAATAACAATAATAATAATAATAATAATAATAATAATGAAAACATTTCAAAAACGAGAAATTTTTCCTGTAAAAAAATATGCAAAATTTTTTAATTCACATTTCTACTTATACTTTGATTTTCTTGCGAATAAAATGTTTGGAATGCTTTTTAGAAAAAACAAGCGTATTGTTGACGATCAACATTGATAATATTTTTCTATTTCATTAGTGAAATTTTATATTTGTGGATCTTGAGCTTTACTGGTGCACCCAGAAACTTACTTGGGGGGTGGGGTGGAAGGGAAGGTAAGAAATGGGCATAATATAATCCATCAATGTGATTATTTCTGAACCTTTTCTCCAATTTTGTAATTTTAAGTGAACTTTTGTTTTTATGTTTATACCTTTTGAAAATCGAGTCGTAAGCCTGGTCTTTAAATGATATTGATGCATGCGACACACCTTCTATACTCTAAATTTAATTATTTTTCACATTATTTAAGATTATATAGTAATTATTTGCGATCTAGATTTGGGTGTATGTGGCAGGAGAATGCGCTTTTTACCTCTCTTTGTGTGCGCCACTGGTAGACATATTGTTTGTACAAAACAAGCACACATCGTACCTTCCGCTTTGAGGCCTTATGGTCTGAAATCCTTGCTGGAGAATGTAAGCTCTGTGTGTGTGTGTGTGTGTTTGTATTTTGCACTGGTGTCGGACGTTATTAACCATGTTCTATCAGAGCACACATAAAACTAACGATGTCGCCCTCGAGAGAGTCTTGTGACGCTGGTGACATCCTGTCTGCGCTGTCGGGAGGGAACGTAAAGCTTGTACGCGCCACTCCATCGTCCAACTCTGACGGCACGGGTGGAGGATATCCTATTAATAGTCGGCTGTGGTATGTGGTTTTGGATAACTCGCGTTGCGGTGCTGTAGAAAGCTCCTTCTCGCTGGTTTGGGTCAGGGCTGTGTAAGAACACTGGAATAGCCTGAGCGGTGTCCATCCGCGGAGAAAGACCCTGAACACGACACGACGACTCCTGGCCAGTGGTCAGAATATTGGTGTACCAACCTAAAGGTCATGGGCTCTATTCCTGTGTCCAGGTGTTATTTGAGACGGTGACCTGGCGGTCTAGGGGTAAGGTGTCAGACTTCTGTGCTGGCGGCCGGGGTTCAATCCTCGGTCCCGGCACAGATTTATCTGATTACCAAACCCTTCCTTCACCTCTGACAAGACATCTTGTGAATGTGAGGAATGCCAGGCCTCCACCGTGGTTCGGATTCCACGTTAAACTGTAGGTCCTCCATTTCATCTCACAATCACCCTACCATTTCACATTAGCGTAAGTGCGTATAACCCGAACGGGTAGTAAGACGCGGTGCTAATAATACATGCTAGCTGTCACCAGAAGAGATAGTATTTAGAATGAAGATGTAAGGTTTAGAGTTGGAGTACATGAGATAGTGGAGGAAGCTAGAATGAGATGGTATGGACACGTAATGAGGATGGAAGGGGAGAGGATTTCAAGAAGATTAATGGATATGAAGTATGAAAGGAAGAGATGGGAGGAACAGATAGCAGCAAGTGTGTGAGTTTGAGGAGAGGAGTGGAAGAGAGTGCGGGAGGGATAATGGTGGAAGGATAGAGGAAGATGGAGCCATTTAACTAAACAGACCCGGCCACAGGCTAGTTCATGATGATGATACTTACTATGGTTTTTTTCCGTCCTAAATACCATGTCCATCTTCCAAGCTTCGCTGGTTCTGTAATTATGATTATATATACATATTTTTATACTACTGTAAAGCCACATGGCTGACTCACTGACATTAATGTTTACCCACTTCCAGATGAGCTAGAAATTTGAAATTTGGCAAACTTATAGCATCTAGCCTGTAACCGATGGGAACATTCCAAAAAGTTAAAAAAAAAAAATTAACCCCCGAAAAAAAATTCTAAATGGCGGCACAACTTTAAAGTTGGTGCGGGCCTTTCTTTGGAGGTCTCTTGCGGCTAAACGGTAAAACCTATCAAAAAATAGATGTGGAATTACATTATCTTACATGCACTGGCAAAGAAAATCCACTGGGGGCTTGGGGATGGAGCCCCCAACGAGCAAAGCTAGTATATCAAACACAGGCCCCCATATATTTTGAGTACCGCGTCTTTCTATAAGTTCAAGTCATACGCGTAAGTACTAGTTACGCTAATGAGCTAGGGACGAGAAAGGTCACATTTAGATAAAGTATACCTATATTTACGTGGGGGGATAGATAAAAAAACATTTAGTAAAATAAAACCTCACTACACCCGATCGGGATTTGAACCCCAAGACCTCTTTCATCGGCAGTCTAGTCTTTTGTGAGAGTGATGCCTTAGACAATGCGGCCAATGAAGCAGGTTTCCTTTGATATTAATTGTACAAACGTTTCCTTTATTACATAACTTACATAGTTCAATTTTCATAGGAAGGTCCTTTTAGAAAATAGAAACTTTTCTTCGCCCAAAATTGAAATAATTTTACCATTCTATTAGAGTTACTTTTTTGGTATTAATAGAATGTATCAAAAGTGACAGCTACACATCACATGACTTGACGAATGGATGCATAACAAAATATTTTTAGTAACTTTTGTAACATTCATGTATTACTCTTACGAATATCTAGACGGCTGGTACACAATAAATCAACAATTTCAAAATATGCTACATAAAACCCACGTACACAATCTATATTATTATTATTAGCACCGCGTCTTACTACCCGTTCGGGTTATACGCACTTACGCTAATGTGTAATGGTAGGGTGATTGTGAGATGAAATGGAGGACCTACAGTTTAACGTGGAATCCGAACCACGGTGGAGGCCTGGCATTCCTCACATTCACAAGATGTCTTGTCAGAGGTGAAGGAAGGGTTTGGTAATCAGATAAATCTTTGCCGGGACCGAGGATTGAACCCCGGCTGCCAGCATAGAAGTCTGACACCTTACCCCTAGACCGCCAGGTCACCCCACAATCAGATAAAACAAGAGAAATTTAAACACAATATAAAATTTTGGAAAAAAATGACATAAAACAATTTGCAGACTCGAATCAGTTTCTGCCATTATGTTTGGAAAAATTAAGTTTTTTATTTTAGCACCGCGTCTTACTACCCGTTTGAGCTATACAACAAAAATTAGTTATCTTGGTTTGTTGTAATTTTCTTATCTTGACGCAATAAACAAGATCTTCAAGTTCACTGATTGCATTAAAAATGTTGTCTATTACGTCAGGTTGGGACTCAGTGAATCTTCTCAGGTTTACATCGTTGTAAGTTCTTTTAGAAACGGATGGTATTGGTTCTTCTGCTTGGATGCTGTGTTGTCTTCTCCATCAGAGGATTCTTGAATATTTTTGTTATTTACTCCTTCTAGAAGCTCCTCTCTTCTGTCAGCTTTCCACCGTCGTTAATTTAGGTTTGAAATGATAAGAAACTCTAAAAAACTAGCAATGTCTGGGCTTCAAACTATCCAAATCTTTCCTTCTAAAATTAGAATTAAATTTTATTTTTTATTATTTATATAGTTAGGAATTTCGGGGTGAATCAAGGTCGGTTCGAATCATCCAATTTTTCGAAATAATCCATGTCGAATTATCCAAATCCTAATTTATATTAAAATTTTGTCAATGTTTATCACAAAAATATGTTTGTTTTTTCTAACAAGGTTATTAAATTTGAACTGTACTCCTATGCACCCACATGTTAAGCAGGGTGTATTGTTCTAATTTTGATATACGATTCTAATATCGATAGTTGGGAGTTCCTAAATGTATTATTATTATTATTATTATTATTATTATTATTATTATTATTATTATTATTAGCAGCACCGCGTCTTACTGCCCGTTTGGGTTATACGCACTTACGGCTAATGTGTAATGGTAGGGTGATTGTGAGATGAAATGGAGGACCTACAGTTTAACGTGGGATCCGAACCACGGTGGAGGCCTGGACATATCCCACATTCACAAGTTGTGATTAATACACGTCTTGTCAGAGGTGGAGGAAGGGTTTGGCAATCAGATAAATCTGTGCCAGGGACTGAGGATTGAACCCCGGGCCCTCAGCATAGAAGTCCGACACCTTACCCCTAGACCACCAGATCACCCTCCTAAATGTAATAAACCAATGTCAAAGCTGGCCACTCTAAAATTAGTTTGTAGTGTTATCTAAAATATTATTTAAAGCTTTGTTTTAATTGGTCGTCATTCCTTGGTTGGGTCCGCAGCCATCGCTATGGTGGTTTAATATTTCCTTTAATTCCTGAAGGAGTTCCATTTGTCGTTTTGGAAGTGGTAATTATCTTGTTAACAGTGTTTTTCCATCCAAAAGGTGACGTTCAGCCGTCCACGGCTGTTGGTGTGGTTGAAAAAACTTGATTCTATATCTACCTGCCAAAAATCTTTGAGATACGGTAATTACGTTCTTTGTTTTGTTATCTTACATCTTTTTTTAGAAGTACTAAACATCCGCTTCTGAACCAACTGATTATATAAGCACGTGATAAACTAAATAGATTATAAAACCTATACAAGATCCAGTCCACCGGTCGTCAATTTTCCACTGTAGAAAGAGAAACCCCAAATTCACTTTATTTTTGTCAGATACCTTAGCGCTGTCGGTATTATGTTTACCTACTGAGTTAAGGGTCCTGTGTTTGTTTCCCGGCATGGCTGAAAAAATTTATCATTGTTAATATGTGGGTTTCCCCTTTCACAGTGATAAATTAATGGCTGGGGGTCTGGATGCTGCGTTTGTCCTATATTTAGGTTAGTTCATTGTGCTGATATAATATGTCTCTTCTGAAAATGTACGTTAAGTACCTCGAAAAAATAATATGTATACCTTTCTGGGAATCGAACCTGACATTCTTAACCAAGTGGGAAGACACGTAACCAACTGTGCTGAGGTACTCGCATTGATGGGTACGCGGATTTGGGTATATCAAGAGATATTTTATTTTCTCGAATGGTTTCCCATCCTTCACGCAAATACGGTTATATTTCCTTTAAACTCAACCTTTCACATCACTATTCAATTAATGTAGACGGATTAGGGAAAATAGTGTCCGGGAAAACTGCGGCTTCCCAGAAAAAAGGGGGAAATTGCGCCCTGCTATCAATCATCACACCACTAAGTGGGAAAAGTGCGCCCCACACACTGTTTTACACACTTAAAAAACAAGTACGCCCAAGGGCCTAACAAAGTGTTTGAAAGAGTCTAGCCTAGATTCAAAAAATGCAGTAAAAGGTCGTCATTAATTAGTTTGGTAACTTCAATTTATATGTTCACAGCAAATGCTTACAGATACACACAAATCTTCATTTCATTGTAAAACCTAACCTAACTTAACTTAACCTAAACAACAGACAAAGAGACACGTGTGATGAATCGATGTACTTTGACCTCCTCAGGACCTCATGATGTGCGATGAGTCGTTTTGAAATACCCCCCCCTCCTAAACAAAAGGATGCGATGAACCGATTTACGTATGTTAAAATGGTAAGGTCGTGAGGAAAGTGAGAAAAGTGCGCCCACACGACCTTGTTAAAATTATTTAGGTGAGACAGACAAGGTCACTTTTCCCACCTATTAGTGTGATTATTCATGCGAGGGTGCAGTTCTCCTTTTTTTCTGGGAAGGCGCAATTTTCCCGACACCATGTAAACATTTGGATAGCTCGAAAGAGTAATAAGACTCAGAACGCGAAAAAAAAAAAGACAATCAATGAGTCGTACTTATCTTATAGAAACCAAGCTCCTTTTATGGTCGAGTAAAAGTTAAAACATAATATACCACTCGTACGTGACTTGTGAAATCCTAACACCTATCCGTTTCGAACACATATTCATTCAGTGAATAAAATAGAGACAGCGTGTGAACAAGTTGTAACAAGTTGACAGATCTTGTCAAACTGTTTCTAATTGACGATAATTACCTGTCGGAAAATAATGTGTTGCACACATCAAACAATTCACTCTCTTCAAAATAGATCCTAAACTTTCCTCTTTTCCGAAATGTTATAATTTGTGTTTGTAATGGTTTTTACCATTTACAAAATGAATTAATTAGAATTTCAAGATATTTTGATACGATTAGTGAACATTATTTGTTTTTTGAACTCAATTTTGCTTAACGATCAATCTTACTCATATGAGTATTGATTAAATTAGAATAAGTTACGCCTGAGTTTCATCAAACATCATAAAATCAAAATAGAAAAATAAATTAATAGATCTACAATAAAATAAAACTTGTTTTTGTTTAGTACGTCATAGTGACTAAAAAATCATTTTTTTGTAATCAGAAAGCTTGTTTGAAACCGGTTTCGAAGAACAATTAACATACGGCGAAAACAAATATCTACAGTTTCCCTACGAGCGTATTGCGAAGAGTTAATTCTTAGAGTGTAACTATTTTTATCTTTATGGTTGGTTCTTCCCGTGACATGAATACCGGAAGTTAGGTAGGTGTGTGATAGTTTGCTTGAATCTTAGCAGGTAGGACTGGCTACAAAATATATATTTTAAATTCACTAGGATAAAAAAATACCCTCATTACATCTGGTCGGAATTCGAACCAAGGCCTTCCCATCATTGACAAACCAGATTAAATGACTTTGTCATTCAAACCGCTTCCCAAACTATGCGATTCCTACACATTTAATCCTCACTTTTAATCGGCGATAAGAACTTAACCGTGGACTCCGTAGATATAACGTACTGAAATGATACCCCCATGATGCACTGCATCTTTACACCTGTTCGTGCTATCTGCATATTAACTCTAATGAGGTAGAAATGAATTTAAAGAAAATGTACCCGCACTTGCGATGAGTGAGAAACCATTAAAAAAAAATATATTTAGCACCGCGTCTTACCCGTTCGGGTTATACGTTTTAAGTACTAATTACTCTAATGGATTAGGAATTGGGAAGGTTGAATTAGAGGAAGTGAACCAGCATTTGCGTGGAGGGAGAGTGGAAAACCATTTAGGAACTCCCCCCCCCCCTCAGTTCACCCTACCGAGATTCGAACCTTGATCTTCCCGTCCTCAGCAGTCGAGCTCAACACGACAAGCGCGTTAGCCAACTACGCCACCGAGGCGGGTCCATTAAAAAAAAACCACCCTCAATACACCCAGTCAGAATTCAAAGCCCGACATCCCTGTCAGCGGAAAACTCAGACTTAATGAACCTAACATTTAATCCACATATCCACCGATGTGGATTATTTCATTGTTAAAACACAGATTAGGATGTAGGGTCGTTTTCTGGAGGGATTTTTTTTTAGCACCGCGTCTTACTACCCGTTCGGGTTGTACACTGTTTTCTGAAGTTAAAAGCTCGATTTAGAAATGAACTATATTATAGTATCCATCCCCTCTTCTTCTTCTTCGCGTTGTGATAGCGCCACTGTGCAGGATATTATTTCCTGGTTGTTACTGCTCAGAAAAAATAAAATTGTTTATAAAATTTACTTTGTGATACAAACTTTGCATTCATATTAAAAAGCTTATTTATAGAGTACCTATAACACAACTCAAACTAATGTTGTTGTTTGTTTTTTCCCCACACTGAGCTCTGAATTAATAATTTGCGTTTATAAAACTCCCGTCGTTGGGAACTTAGCACAATATTTTTCGCTTTACAAACCGGTCACTTTAACGAATTTAAGTTGTATTGAATGAGATTACTGAAACCTGCCTGGTGTATCTATATATTTACACTAATAGGGTGTTGTAAAAGTAAAATGTATAAGAAGTGTACCCGCATTTGCATTGGTATACTGAAACAAATAAAGAAAACTACTTTGATAGACCCTGCTTGGATTCGAACACCGACATTCTTGCTACTGGAAAACCAAACTGGATAGTACTTACACCTGTGTCTGCGTATCCACCGTTGCGGGCAAAGTTTTAATAATATATACCTTGTCTTACTACCTCTTCAGGTTATACGCATATGTGATAATTGATCAAACGGGCCAGGGATGAGGAAGGAAGTATTTTAAAGGTAATCTATCCGCATTTGCGTGGAAGGAGAGTGAAAAGCTATTTAAGAAAAACCACCCTCACTAGACCCGAGCGGGATTCTAACCCTGATCTCGCCGTCATCAGCAGGCGAGTTTAACGCGCGTATAATGCCTTAGAAACCATTCGGTTACTGAAGCGGTTCAAAATAAGTTAAAAGGGATGTTCTAAAAATAAAAATACCTTGTAAGCTCTATCACAATATTTCTATTATTGTCATTATCTACAGTAGATTCTTTGGTGCTGACTGACAGCTGACTGCTTTGAAAAGTTACCAGACCAAATTATTTATCCCCACGCCAAACCTTATGATCTGAAAAAAAAAAACATGTGTTTGTTTACCAACTGTCACTTCTGAGAGTCAAAATATAGGTATATACCTAACTGTTGATTGTCAGAAGTCAGCTGTGAGCTGTCAGTCAGCACCAAAGAAGCCACGGGGATACTGTACTAACCCATATATCACTTTAGTTTTCCTAAAAATAACACTGCTCAAAATAATCCAATCCTATTAATACCAACAACAAAATTATCTTTTCTTAGTGTTCTTTGTAAAGAATATTAAAACAGTTTCAATATTCAATCCGAGAGAAACGTCTGACTCAGAATATTTACAGGTTCAAGTACTGTGTAACCTCAACATCGTATCTTGATGAAGTCAACAGTTGACAGTTTCGTGTTGACATTATACGGTTACGTAACAAGGGAAAATATTGACGAGATAATTTGCGCGTAAGCCTAATTAGTATCTTGAGAAGTGTTTGCACAATATTAATTTTCATTAAAAAAAGGGTAAATTTACATTTTACCAGTGTGTCGGTTGTAAATGTTATGGGTGGAGACAGGGCCGTACCGAGAGGGAGGGTATATTCCATTCACCGTAGGAATTGACTTCTGAAAGGCCTTTTTCCCTACCATAAATCTACTATATAGTAGGATATTGGTAGGAAAAAAGACCTTTCAGAGAGTAATTCCCACCGTGAATGGAATATAGGTTGGTGGCTCAAACCTTTCGAAAGGTTTATAAAATATAGTTTGGTGTTTATTTTCAATGCATATGCTAGTAGTTTGTTAAAAGTCGGGAAAACTGAAAACCCCTATGACGTCAAACATGTTTAAAATAAACTTTAAATGACTTCAATAGGGATTCAATTTTATTTTTTTACTTTTTGACATATCTTGTTAGAGAGCCACAACAAGGACACACCACCCTTACACTCCCACCCCAAAATATATTTATGGCTGGATTCATGGAACATTCGACTATTCACCCAATTTTTTTATTTATTTTAAATACAATCATCTCAAATTTTGTAAAAAGTCTGCTGACAATATTTCCAAGAGATTGTATTATTATAATAAATGCTTCTATACTGTAGAATGCCTCTTAAGGCGTAAGTGTATAGAACGCTATAAAAGGGCAGTGTTTTTGCACTTATTTTTTATAGCAAAACAATTTAGTATTCACTAAATTGAGAAATGACACCTGAACAAGGGAACGGCCTAGTACGCCATTGCTCTAACCACGGAGCTATCCAGTGGTGATGAGTGAAGAATAATCTTAGGCACGGGACGATTCTTGTATAGCTCAGTGATTATAGCATTTGCGTATTAATTCAAAGGCCCTGGATTCGATTCCCGTGTCCAAGTTTCATTTTTCGATTTAAAAAATATTATATTTGGAAGTGGCTATAACCGTATCTAACAAATATAGCTTGGCTATTTAATCCATCCCGATATGCACGTTCGTAGAGTTGGCACTGTTCTATTGGCAGCATAAAGCTCGCCCGAGTATTTTATTTATTTAGCACTGCGTTTTACTACCCGCTCGGGCTATACGCTTAAGTACTAGTTACGCTAATGGATTATGAATTGGGAAGGTTGAATTTAGAGGAAGTAAACGCGCAGCTGTGTGGAGGGAGAGTGGAAAACCATTTAGAAAAAGCCGCCCCCAGTTCACCCGACCGAGATTCGAACCTCGATTTCTCCGTCCTTGGCAGTCTAGCTCAGTACGACTAGCGCGTTAGCTAACTACGCCACCGAGGCGGGTTCTCGAGTAAAGATGGTTGCGTTATCTGAAAGATCGTCATCACTCGTCTGTAGGTGACGATTTCCACACGTCCATTACAGACTTCCTAAAATTATTAGTGAAACATGATCCTGGGCACACCACGACTCCTGGATAGCTCAGTGGTTGGAGCATTTGCATATTAAACCAAAGGTCTGGGGTTCGATTCCCGTGTCTAAATGTAATTTTTCAATTTAGTGAATATTATATTTAGCTGTGGTTATAACCGTAACCAACAAATTTAATTACTTGGCTATTTAATCCATAAAACAATTTTAGCCAAAATAAATAAAATATTGCTCCTGTGGAAACATAAAGTTTAATTTTCTTCACCTGGTGATATTAACAGTTCTATAATATCTGTCAAAGGTGTCCTGGAATTTAGTAACAACTTTTCCTCTTCATTTAAAAAGTTTATCATCAAATCCTGCTATGCTCATGAGAAATATTCAACAACTGTTGATATCACCCTGTGAAGAAAATTAAACTATTGGCCTATATTTTTATTGGAGCAAAACTTGATTTATTTATTTATTTTATAAAGTTTTGCTTTAAAACTTGCAAAAACGCTGACTTTTTTCTCGCTTCCTCTACACTCGCACCTTAATAGCCCATCTCATTAGCGATAATACAGGTATATGTTACTGATTCCAATTCCACTCTTTTTTTATAAACTAGAATAGAAGAAACTGCACCCTGATTTGATGTTCGGTTCGAATTGTACTACTTACCTAACTTGGGTATTAAATGTGGAGTGAGATAGGCTCTTAAATTTACTAAATGTGGAGAGAAATTAAAGTTATTATGTGATGAAGGAAAATTGCATGAAAGGCCAATTGTAGCCTTTTTTATTTTGTAATAGGAAAGAGGAATCTATTATTACCGCGTGTGTCCTTAATTACAAATGAAAGACTCTATTATGGAATCTTATGACCTTCAAACAGGAATTTAGGATGCATTGTTTTACACAGCTATAAAAAAAACATAATTTCAAATAGATTTTACACCAAACAAGTAACATCATTCAGCTGGATACACTCAAAGTTGGCATGCCTTTATTTGAAGATATCATCTTATAAATTCTTAACACTACTTCATATGCAAACTGCGCTCAATGTATTGAGAATCTAAGAAGTTTTCGAGCAGTTCACTTTATAGTTGTCTGCTGCAGGTGCTGTGGGGGACGAATATAGATAGTTTTAAGTAATGAATTCTTGCAACTGTGTGGTTTATGAGTTGCGCCAGCGCCAAAAAAGACAGATTCAATCACATGACGTGGTTGTCAGCGACTCGGCAACTTGAACATGAAACTAACTTCACTCCCCTACAATAACATGACGTGAGTATCAGTGACTCAGCAAATGGAACATGAAACTAGCTTCACTCCCCTACAATAACATGAAACTAACTTCACTCCCCTACAATAACATGAAACTAACTTCACTCCCCTACAATAACATGACGTGAGTATCAGTGACTCAGCAATTGAAACATGAAACTAACTTCACTCCCCACAATAACATGACGTGAGTATCAGTGACTCAGCAAATGGAACATGAAACTAACTTCACTCCCCACAATAACATGACGTGAGTATCAGTGACTCAGCAAATGGAACATGAACCAAACTCACACCCGACGTATAACCCGAACAAATAACAATTTGCGATGCAAAAAATATATATTTCACTTTAATACCATAGTCCATAACGTAAGGTGGGATGGAAGGGGGCGCGATAAAAGAAAAGTGTTATCACAGTTTTTATGGCAATTTTTTTTTGTCTAAATTGAATCAAATTTTCTCCTTTAGAAACTTAAGGTTTAATTTTCTTCACGTGTTGATATCAACACTTCCTGGATATCTGTCATAATAATGGTCGCATTGTCTAACAAAATTTTTAAGTTAAGGGTGACCTGGTGGTCTAGGGATAAAGTGTCAGACCTCTGTGCTGGGGGTCCGGGGCTCAAACCTCGGTCCTGGCACAGATTTATCTGATTTCCAAACCCTTCCTTCACCTCTGACAAGACGTGTATTAATAACAACTTGTGAGTGTGAGGAATGCCAGGCCTCTACTGTGGTTTGGATTCCACGTTAAACTGTAGGTCCTCCATTTCATCTCACAATCACTCTACCATTACACATGAGCGTAAGTGCGTATAACCTGAACGGGTAGTAAGACGTAGTGCTAATAATAATTATTTTTAAATTAAGAGAAAAAGTTTTCATCAAATCCCAAAACACCCTTGACATATATTGAAAACATTTTGAGGTCACCATGTGAAGAAAATTAAATTCTATGTTACACTGACTTTTTCTCACGGCCTCTTTTATCCCACCTTCATTTATTTGCCTTTTTTTAGCTAATTAGATTCACATATATTTTATTTATTTTTACTATCAGTAGTGATTGCAGTATTAGCAATGGTGGTGATAGTGTTATCACTCATACGTTTTATTACTGAATGTTGTTGGACTAGATAATTCAAGGGAACAGGAAAAAAAGGAGTTTATTAAAAGGACTATACACATATCCTCTTGAGTATAAAAAAAATCACCTGTTTGATATTGAATTCCAATTACCAGGGCTAGTCAGTCACATTATCCTTGCGGTCAATACTGCCGGTATCACTGTTTTGTGCGTGTAAGGGTGACGGGGTTGTAAGGGAGTGTGGTGGGGGGAGACATGTTCTCATTTCCATACTGGGCCCGGTGCGGTCTGGTGACCTCACCTTCACTTACAAGTTCCGCTAGTTAGAACCTGGCTACTGTTGCGACCTGTTTATTCATTATAAACACAAAGTAAATAAATACGATAAATAAAACAGGAGGAAGGAAGCATACGTTGGCACAATTTAATTCCACATGGGAGATCTAAATTATCTTAAGTACAGATACAGTCGTAAATTTTGAAAAACTACACCTGGACACGGGAGTTGAACCGGGACTCTTAGGTTAACGCGCCAATTCTCTACCACTGAGCTCTCATGTTCAGGGTCATTCTTCACTCGTATTTTAAGGCAGAGTCTGTGAAGGACACGTGTGTATTTCATCGGCTAACAATGATCTATCATTGATGTCACAGCTAGCGGTGACACTGGAGTGGATTTATACTGCTCTTACTACATTGACATTGTACATGATATAAATTTATAATAAAACGAATAAAGTTAAACGCTTGTACCATTAATTGTATATGGTTGGCGAAGTCTTAAACTATGAGGGAAGAATTACCCTCAGTAGGTGACGAATCCTGAATAGCTCATTGGTAAAGCTTTGATGTGCCAAGTTAAAGATCCCAAATTCGATTTTCGTGCGGATTTTTTTTTTTTAATTTAAAAATATAAAAGAGGGTAAAATATCTCAATATTTAAAGCTACTGTATTTATTTAAGCATTTATTCCTGGAGTTGCTCCTAGGATTATCAAATCAAACTTTACAAATGTGAAGGTACAATTTAGCTTATCAATAATTTTAATGGCCTGTCTGGGCTACATTAACTTGTAGCCCAGTTTGCAGAAAGATTAGCCAGTACTAATGTACCATTGCCCAGGGAACACCCGAATGTACTAATCGTATATCCTTTTCGTGGAGGCGCTTTCCATGTCCCGATGAGATGAGGGGGCTTATGATAATTAATATGAGGATGTAGAGTCAAAGATTTTAACCTAACTTAAGCCTAATTAACCTAACCCCGGTACCAGCCGGGAATCAAGCCCGGGACTTCTAGGTCAGTACGACTCGTTACATTTTAATGTGGGCGTGTAGGGCACGCGAGAAAAGGCCGGTGTTTTTGCAAGATAAAATAATGCTCTAGTAGAAACATAGAATTTAATTTTCTTCTTTATTTAAGGAATTTAACGTCTCATTTCCGAACCAACTTATACCAGCCCACGACTTATAACCTGAATTAAATCTAAAACCGACACAACATACAGCCCCCAGCTCTTTATTCATCATAATGAACTTGGAAACCCACATTGGAAGGAAGTATAATTTTTCGGCCATGCCAGGAATCGAACCCGGAACCCTTAGCTCAGCAGACAGACACGCTACCTACTGAGATAAAGTGCCCGACACTTTTTTTCCCCCCACGTAGTGATATCAACGGTTGTTGAATATTTGTCATGAGAATAGCGGCCGGCATTAGATGACAAACTTTTTAAATAAAAATAAAAAGCTATCATTAAATTCCAGAAGACCCTTAACAGATACATATTTAACAACTGTTTGTATCACAGTGTGAAGAAAATAAAACTCTTTATGTTTTTACTGGAGAATTATTTGATTTATTTTGATCAAAAAAAAGTTTTGATATAATAACTGCAAAAATATTGCCCTTAACTCGCTATCCCTACTCTTTCACCATAAATATTGTAACATCCTTCGTAAATAGACCTGTTGTAAACTGTCAAGCAAATGTGTGGTGTTTATTAGATCTCTTTCCCTGTCCCTAACTCGTATTTTTAATATTGCAACAAAATAAATGCTAAGTTGAATATGCTACTAAATGTATCGTGCTAGAAAACTTAATTTAGCTGTTTTTATTGTGTGGTAATATCAAGTTTTTATGGTAACTTATTTTCACTTTTTTAACCTTTTTTTTTTGTGATGAAATATATTGTAGCTAAGATTGTTCAAGTGTTCGCTTTTATTTAATAACACACCTGATACCGCCTCGAAATGTATGCTCGGATGGTTAGTGTTTTGTTTATGAAATTTGCCTCCCCCAAATATGTTTTTGGTTAAGTTTGTTGGTCTTAATAGATATTGATCTTGCTCTGAGTCCCGATTCAATGCTCGCATGGTTTATAACCTAGACCGCTGATGACGAAGATATCGGGGTTAGAATCCTAGTCGGGTGTATTTTGGGTGGTTTTCCGTCAATGGTTGTTCACTCTCTCTCTCTCTCTCTCTCCACGCGAATGCAGGTACACTTTCTCTAAAATGTTAACTTCCTCATTCCTAACCCTTCAGCATAAATATTCGAACAACGCGAACGGGTAGTAAGACGGAATGCACTTGAAAAAAAATGTTATTAGAGCTATGGTGTTTGTCTTTTTTTCTGACATTTGAGAAAACTACTTGATAAAACAGTCTATTACTCATCAAAGTATGTTTTATCTTTCTGACAAATGAAGTTGATTTAACCTTTATATTTTAAATTTTCAACAAAATTCCAAAATCATCCTGAATGCACCTATAAGTGAAAGCAGTATAAATTGAATGTAATGAATTGATGATCATTTTGTGAAGCTTGTCCTGTTTGAACACTAGATGTGTTGCGGCTAGTTATCCTGGACGCACGTTAGAGCAGGATGTGCTGGGGAAAGCCATCAAACGATGTGGTTCAGTTTATATCAGTAGTCACTCGAGGCAGCAGGTGTGTTTTCTAAATCCGTGGTCCTCGTGTTGCGGCGAATTTGAGGGGAGGAAAAACACCTACTCCTGTTCCCTCGTTAGAAGGCTGTGGGTATGTGCTATGTGTACTTGTGTAGTTGGTTAAACGCTCTTTTTGAAAGACGGTGTGGTGTGTTGGTCTAACTTTGCAGAAGTCTTGCGCTTGAAACTCGTTTACAGTTCAGAACTTCTACCTGTGTATCTGGTGGAATCGTCGTTTTTGTATCGAGTCGAATTAATAGGTAAGCTGACGTCATTAAAGGAATCACTTGGAGTGAAATTGTCATAGTAAAATTAGGAAATTACAAGCACATTTAAACATATGCTAGTATGACATTATCATTATTATTATTATTATTATTATTATTATAAGGTTGGTATTTTTTTACTAGATTATTAGTGAACTTTGGCATCGATTAAACGGGAGTTTCACACATTTCTATGGTCGCATGGTCTAAGGTGGCACTCTCGCAATTGAGTAGACTGCTGATTACGGGGTAAGGGGGGATCGTGGTTCGATGCTGGTAGGGTGTACCGAGGATTTTTTTCCTAAATAGCTTCCTATTATCTCCACTCAAATGCAGGTACACTTCTTCTAAACTTAATCCTCTTCATCTCTAACCCATTAGCGTAATTATTACATAGGCTTATAAACTGAACGGGTAGTAAGACGTGGCGCTAAATGAGGGTTTCAATTTGTAGTTAAGATAAAAGTTAAAATTGAGGTTATAATGGCAGGTGTGCTAATAAAAAGTATCTGCCTAAATAAACAAATTAAAACTCCTGTTGGCCCTGAAAGGTGGTCCTAGCTTGCCTGATTAGGGAATATATATCATGGCCTAATATTTTATCCACACCATGACGGCACCAAGCTTGCTACCTTTCAGGGTAAATAGAGGATAAATTATAAACCTAACTGATTATAAGTATAATCATGTACCAAAGTGACATTTTTTAGCGACGTATTTGCTCGCTAATAAATTTTACCTTACAAGATCCAAGAGTTCGGAGCTAATTGATCTCTTGAGAAGTAATGCACGGAAATCTTCCACTAATTTCTTGTGAATAATACTCTTGTTTATACTAATATAAGGGTAAATAAGGTTGAATTTAGAGGAAGTGTACCCGCATTTTCATTGAAATAGAGTGGGGGAAACCACCCTCGGTACACCCGACCGAGATCGAACTCTGATCTCCCGTCATTGGCAGTATGGTATATTACGAGAATGACGCCTTATACAATGTAGCCACTGAAGTATTTATCCCTCTTAGTGACAATTAATAAATAACAACATACCAAAAGTGATCTAAAATTATTCTATATATTTTTAGTGTATGTTTGTAAGAGCAATTAAACGGAGTCTAGATAAAAGGTTTCAAATTAATTTCAGACTAAACAGATATTAATCTGGGGATGTAGACCACACGTAAAAGACCAGTGTGTTTTGTTGTTTTTGATATTTTTTGTAACAAAACTTTTATTTTGTCAAAATAAATCAAATATTGGTTTTATACAAACATATAGCTTAATTTTCTTTACATGGTGATATCAACAGCTGTTGAATATCTGTTTAAAGGCGTACTGAGATTTAATGACAACTTTTTATCTTCATTTAAAAAGTTTCTTATCTAATACCTCGATGCTCATGACAGATATCCAATAACTGTTGGGGTCAACACGTGAAGAAAATTAAACTTTCTGTTTGTATTGAAACAATATTTGACTTATTTTTAACAATAAAAAAATGGTATGCTATAGAAATTGTGAAAAACACTTCCCTTAACTCGCGTTCCCTTCATCCCCGTCTTTAACAAACCTAAAATCCGTGTCACACTTTCGTATTAATGCTCCTATCATGGTTATGTATAGGTTTTTCCTTTTCTTTATAATCGAGTTGCTCGAGCCTACTTCCTGCAGGGGTAGTAAGACGTGTTCCCATTCCGCGTCCATTGTTCTTTTGTTTTTAATTGTTAAAGAATTGGCACTGCACTCCAGTCTTATCAGCAATCGGATACTACGCGCTCGGATTGTTAATACATGTCTCAATAACAATAGGCTACTAGCAGTTTTCTCGTAGTTTTGTGGCGGTCGTTGCGATAACCGACTTATCGGTACTATAGCTTACATGTATTGCGCGGTAAAGGTTATGGCTACTTCTTTTTTTTTAATGAAAGTTATGTAAATACATACAACTTCTAACATAATTATGTAATAAGAATATACATTTTGTGACATATGTTTGTTTGTAAAATACGATAGTTTTATACTTTTACTGGTATGATAAGAGTCTATAAAAATGTATTACAAGACCTTCATTGACGATACATTCAATATATATATTTGCGGACACCACCTACTGATACGATACATTCTATGCTGACACCACCTGCTGTTACGATGTATTCTATATCAACTTGCTGACACCGCCTGCTGTTACGATGTATTCGATATAAAACTTGCTGACACCGCCTGCTGTTACGATGTATTCTATATAAACTTGCTGACACCAGCCTGCTGTTACGATGTATTCTATATAAACTTGCTGACACCATCTGCTGTTACGATGTATTCTATATAAAACTTGCTGACACCACCTGCTGTTACGATGTATTCTATATAAAACTTGCTGACACCACCTGCTGTTACGATGTATTCTATATAAACTTGCTGACACCGCCTGCTGTTACGATGTATTCTATATAAACTTGCTGACACCGCCTGCTGTTACGATGTATTCTATATAAACATTGCTGATACCACCCGCTGGGACTACACATTTAAATACAACATATGACAGTACTTATGATTGGGATACATTTTATTTTTAAAATATGTCAAAATCTATTGTTAAACACATTGTTTAAAGATATGACAATGTATGTTACAATACATTCTACTGAAACCACCTGCTGTCTTAATGTATTCTATTTAAAAGCCTAAAACAACACTTGTTGCTACGTAGCATTTTATTATTACAACATCCTCTTTTACAATTCTATATAAAAATAACTATCACGACATCTGTTGGTATGACACATAAAAAATACTATGACAACATCTGTTGGTATGACATATATAAAAAAAAGACTATATGGTAGCGCCTGGTGGTATAATACATTCTATTAAAAACTTATGACAAAAGCTACAGTTTGGATTAACATGATAACCAGCCTTAAAGGGCCCACCTCGGTTCGACGAATTGAAGCGCAAATCATTCTCCGCGGTTATTTCCGGGCAAGTTCGAGGTCATTCCATTGTGGTGTTATCGCCAAGTGAGGCTGTGAAAATATTTGATGGCTCGCGAGCAGGTGTTCAAGTTTGTTCGTTTAGTTTGTAGATTGAAGTGGAACTAATTACTTTAACCCAGGGCTACAAATTTATAAAAAATACAAAATTTAAGTTAACACAAGAGAGAATTTATTGCAGAAAATATATAAAAGAAAAACTTAAATTAGCGCATAAATTTGATGGCATCTTTTTGAACCCTACAGTTTATATAAAAGTATTAATTTATAATTGATTACATTTTATCTATTATTTAATATAGGTACTTATCATTTTAAAAGAAATACGAAACTTTTTAGTTCTTATTTATTTTCCAAACCCTACATTTCGACTTTCATCTTAATTAAATCTTAATTAAATTAATGTGGATCAAACATACCGCGCTTCGATTTGATTCGCCTAGGTGTAATTAATTGGTGCTGGCTGCCACGCTTCGATTCAATTCTATTCGCCTAGGTGTGAGTAGTAATGCTTGCCACGCTTCGATTCAATTCTATTCGCCTAGGTGTGAGTAGTAATGCTTGCCACGCTTCAATTTGATTCTATTCGCCTAGGTGTGAGTGGGAATGCTTGTCACGCTTCAATTTTATTCTATTCGCCTAGGTATGAGTGGTAATGCTTGCCATGCTTCGATTTGATTCTATTCGCCTAGGTGTGAGTGGGAATGGTTGTCACGCTTCAATTTGATTCTATTCGCCTAGGTATGAGTGGTAATGCTTGCCATGCTTCGATTTGATTCTATTCGCCTAGGTGACGAGTGGGAATGCTTGTCACGCTTCAATTTGATTCTATTCGGCTAGGTGTGAGTAGTAATGCTTGCCACGCTTCAATTTAATTCTATTCGCCTAGGTATGAGTGGTAATGCTTGCCACGCTTCAATTTGATTCTATTCGCCTAGGTGTGCTTAGTAATGCTTGCCACGCTTCAATTTGATTCTATTCGCCTAGGTGTGAGTAGTAATGCTTGCCACGCTTCAATTTGATTCTATTCTCCTAAGTGTGAGTGGTAATGCTTGCCACGCTTCAATTTTATTCTATTCGCCTAGGTGTGATTAGTAATGCTTGCCACGCTTCAATTTGATTCTATTTGCCTAGGTGTGAGCGGTAATGCTTGCCACGCTTCAATTTGATTCTATTTGCCTAGGTGTGAGCGGTAATGCTTGCCACGCTTCAATTTGATTCTTTTCGCCTAGGTGTGAGTGGTAATGCTTGCCACGCTTCGATTTGATTCTATTCTCCTAGGTTTGAGTGGTAATGCTTGCCACGCTTCGATTTTATTCATTTCGCCTAGGTGTGAGTAGTAATGCTTGCCACGCTTCAATTTGATTCTATTCTCCTAGTTGTGAGTGGTAATGCTTGCCACGCTTCGATTTGATTCATTTCGCTTAGGTGGGAGCGTGGGTGCAATTCAATATTGTTCTCTAAGGGGAATTCCCGTTCAAATCCACACGTTTACTCATTATTTTCTTACTAGTGCGAGTCGGCAATAATTTTCTTTTTAAAATAAAATGCACATTTTGATGTTAATGTCACATTCAGGATGTCGTTGGTCTTTTTATTTGTTCAATTATACACATTTAAATTTTAAGGATAAGAGCATTGACATATTTTTTCGTGCTATAAGTCTTACTACCCGTCGGGTCTGATAGCCTATTTACACTAGTGGGGTAGATATAATAAAGATATAATTTAAAGTATATGTACCCGAATTTTGCGTTGATGGAGATTGGGAAACCCTTTCTAGACAAATTTAGGTACACTTCCTTTAAATTCTACCTTCCTCATCCCTGTCACACGATTTTTTTTAGCACTGCGTCTTTCTACTCGTTCGAGTTATACGCTTATTTACTAATTACGCTAGTTGTTTTACGGATTAGGTAGGTAATTAAATGTACCCGCATTTGCTAATTTTATTTATTTATTTTTTAACTGAGATTTTAACCTCAATCTCCCCGTTATCGGCAGTCTAGTTCAGGCCTTCTTAAATTATGGGTCACGTAACTGAATGTGGGGGTTGTGAAAAATTTGTAAACAGAAAAAGTTTTCTGAACGTGCAGTGACCAAAAATTAAATCACAATCAAACGATCCAAGGCGTTTCTGGCAGCGCTCGCCCGTGTTGCATCACGTGACTTCAGTGCAGCCGTGATCGTGAACACACAACAAATTGTAACATATCTACCTATATTCAAACATGTAATTGAAAGTGTTAGTATACAAGTTAACATATGGAATAATAGGTTGGAAAATGGTTCTCTAGAAATGTTTACAGCTACAGCTGATTTTATAATTGAAAACACGCTTTGCTCGTGGGGGGGGCTCCGGTCCCAAGACCCCAGTGGGTTTTCTTTGCAAGTGGATGTAAACTAATATGTGTTATAGGTCTTACCGTTTAGCCACAAAAGACCTCCAAAGAAAGTTCCGCGCCGACTTTAAAGGTAATCCGCCATTTCGAAGTTTTTTCGGGGGTTAAAAAAAATGTTTTTGACTTTTTTGAATTTTCCCGTCAGTTACGGGCTAAAAGCTATAAGTGTGTCAATTTTCAAGTTTCTAGCTCATCTGGAAGTGGGTAAACATTAATGTCAGTGAGTGAGTCAGCCGTGTGGCTTTATGGTAGTATAAGTTGACCTGGCGGTCTAGGGGTAAGGTGTCAGGCTTCTGTGCTGGGGGTCCGGGGTTCGATCCTCGGTCCCGGCACAGATTTATCTTATTACCAAACCCTTCCTTCACCTCTAGCAATACGTGTATTAATCACAACTTGTGAAATGTGGGGAATGCCAGGCCTCCACCGTGGTTCGGATCCCACGTTAAACTGTAGGCCCTTCATTTCATCTCACAATCGTCCTACCATTACATACTAGCGTAAGTGCGTATAACCCGAACGGGTAGTAAGACGTGGCGCTAATAATAATAATAATAGCACTTCTAACTTTGGCCTAGTTTTAGTCTGTCTCTAATTTCCCGTCTTGAAGCGTTTGACAAGTTTATTTAGCCCTGACTACCAACTTTTTTTTTCTTTTTCCCAGTTTAAAATACCCCTATCCTCGTGGCTCTTTGTATTGTGGAGGGGAAGGTGGCGTTCGTTCACACGGCTCCGTGGCTACGAATAATAATTAATGCTTTCAATATATTTCCATTATTCACATTTGATGGACGA
>CABEEJ010002384.1:66604-92859 GCA_901482245.1 Timema douglasi
TCCTCCCCCCCTCTCTCCAAAGCCCTGCTTGCTTTTCATTTCATTATCCTGCATGTCAGGCTGACATTTCATACAATGACGTCAAAATAAGAGGGTGGGGGTTATTTTGTTTTGTAATGTAATGTTTTCATTTTGACATGCATATTGTCTTTTGGCGATTGTCATGATCAGAATATATCCGCCGTGTCCTACTACTTGATCAATTTATACTCATATATGATAATTATTATAATTGGGGGGTAGGGATGAGGAAGGAAGCATTTTAGAGGTGTCTGATATAGCCTCATTTTTGCGTAAAGTGCGTGGAAAATCATTTTAAAAAAACCAATAGATCCGACCGGGACTCGAACCTCGCCCAATATCCCCGTTATCAGCAGGCCAGTCTTAACACGAGAATGATGTCTTAGACCGTTGTCAGAATTTCATTGGCGCTTGCTAAAGAATAGCTTGGACTTATTGTTTTAAATTAGTTTACGTTTTAACACACAGGTTATTAATTACTTGGTTTCAAAAAGGGTTGGGGAGGATGATTTGGATAACTTGGAATAAATACGGCTGTAATGTTTTCAACTATTTTGCTTCGGATAACCCAGACGGATAATAGGACCTTTTTTAATTTTCTTAGCGCCATCTCTTTCTACCCGTTAGAACTATACGCATATGTACTAACAACGCTAATTTGTTAGTTATGAGAAAGATTGAATTTAGAGGAAGTGTACCAGCATTTGCGTGAATGAAGAGGGTGACCCCGTTTAGGGGGAAAAAACATCAGTACATCCGACTGGGATTCAAACCCTGATCTCCCCGTCTTCGGCAGTCTAGCTTATTGCGAGAGTGATGCTGTAGACCATGCGGCCACCGAAGCAGGTAATTTTTCTGTTAAAATCTCCATTGGTGCACGAAAGAATTTCTCCGAAAATTATCGACAAATTGGACACTCGTTCTTGGAAAGTTTCCTACCGGCTCTGTTCTCAAAAATAGGCGAATAAAAAGCTAAATCTATCGTGTTTTTATTATTATTATTTTTATTAAAATCTTCTTTATTTCCTTTACAAACTTAAAATAAAATTTCACACTTGTTATATCACTTTCCCCCTTATTTTTCTCCTTATTTAAATCTTCAAGGGTAACTTTCTTTTTGTGCTGCTTTGGAGCGTAGAATAATCTCTTCAATACAAATACAAGAACTAAGTTCAGTTGAACATAAAAAGTTTTTCAGCATAAGGTCTTATCTGCTTTCAGGTTTTTAAAACATCTAGAAAAACCAGTATTTTAAATTAGTGTTCTGAAAACCGGTATTACAAGTGTTTTATTTCTTATAAAAGGGATCGGATCTTCTCTAAAGTGTCGAATGGATCTGAAATTTAATTTTACCTTGCAATTGTTGTTTCCCCCTCTTATTCACTTTTCGGGAATTCTTAAAGCTCGGTGATGGGGTAACTATAAGGAAGGCATAATTTAGAGAAAATATACCTATATTTGCTTGGAGGGATATAGGTAAAGCATAAAAAAATAATTTTACTAAACCCGTATGAGATTCGAACCCTAACCTCTTCGTCACTGGCAAATCTGACATTTATTCCGCGTGCCTACCGATGTAGGTATGCGAACCCTTATCCCACAGCAGTGTTAGATTTCTTTGCAATATATCAAAATAGGAATCGACGTTTTAAAATATTAAAATTTAGAAAAATATTGAATTTATTTAATATTACAAATCCAAACATTATATTATATATTGTAAAAAAGTGTTTAGCTAGAAATTTATTTCCGTGTGTATCTGGATGGCTTGAAATTGATTGTTTATATAATTATTTTAGTAAATATTTTATTCATAAAATAGTGTTTAAATTATTTCTGTTTAAACATTATTTCTCCTTAACTGTTTGTAGGTGCATGAGATTATTATGAGAAGAATTGTTTCTACTATAATTTGCATTTATTTTTCTTTCCCAGAATGTGATTATTTTTTTTTTGTAGCCAATGTGCTTGTATTATTTACATCTTGTAATTTTATTTTTCAGGGTCAAGTAAACCCCGTTTAAAGATGTGTGAACCAGAAGATGAGAAAGAATCCATCCCTCTGTTGATTTCTAGAAAACTTTGGAGCCTCTAAAAGATTTTCTGGAGACAGTTTTACAACTATCTCCGAACTTCCTTAAAGAAGAATTGACCTGCTATTTTTAATCGCAGAAATATATCGACAACCTTTATGAGAAAACATTACTAAAACCAAACGAGTGACGAGTACTTAGCGAGGATCAGGTGATACATCAAAGTAGAAGGACATGTTAATTCATTTACTAAATCAGTTATCACAATCTAGATAAACGCATTCAATGGTTTGTTTAGTACCCATCTTTGTCTAGCTGATTAAAAAAAACGCGATAAAAATGTCTACATCCATTAAGTCGTACTATTAAAATAAACTATCAAGTTCGGTTGTTTAGGTTCACACACTCATTTAGGAACACGTCTTTAGTGACAATACAGGTGATAAAGTTGTTCAAAGAGTTTACTCGAGTTTGTACTTTGCTATTTAGTTAGTTCGAGTGTATCGATGGAAGTTTCCGAACGAACTGAGGCTGTTTTTAACGATTTTTCAATTTAGCTCAATTATAACTTTTCTTTATACTTTTTTTTTTATATAATAGCCTTATATTTTAAACAAAGTATTCCTTTTAAGTCGATATCAGTGATGTACCTAATCTGCGTGCCTCGTTTGAAAATTGTAATTTGTAATATCTTGTGGTGACTTATAGCGTTCTGTCCTGGTGTCAAGTTGGCAACTCTGATATTTTGTATCAGGATGGTTTCAATTGCTACCCAGTTTCAGGTGATGTAGCAACCAACCAAACCGCCCAACTCGGTTCCCACAGCTTGGAACTTGATACATCGTGTACAAATATTCGTGTTGGAAAGTGATAAGGTGTTACGATGGAGCCGATCTGGAAACTTGACCGTCAAGGCTCCGGTCAACTGTTCTGGCGTCGAGACTCCGGCAACCTCTCCATAACCAGCAGCAGCAACAACAATAACAACAACAACGCCAGCAGTAACTCTTGTATCGCCAGCAGCAGACCCAAGACTCGGGTCAAGTTCCGCTGCGACGTGGAAGTGTTGGAGTTCCTCCCGCTCGAAGGCGAGCACTCTTCGGAGGAAGAGGAGGATGATAATGATGAGGCTGACCTCAAAGAGTGGAGGACCAGGAGGAGGACCAAGGCAGCGGTGACGTCATCCCCGCTCATGGTGGCCTTCGTATGTATAGCTGCCGTTGTGGTGACGGTGGCGCTACCGTGGCTGCTCGTGCGGTAACAGTCTCGTGAACAGCTAACTAGTGCTGCTATCTTGATCCATGGGCACAGTAGCATCACCTACCGTCGTCGTCTATCGTCTGCAGAAAACCTAATTCGTGATTTACTATTTAAAGGCCATCATTGACCCATCAAGACGATGTCCTTATAAACAAATTTCTGTGATGGACACATTGTTGTTGTCCTCAATTTGTCTCTGGGGCCAATAGTTGCAGGCCTGGTTATATATAGTTTGGGGTATTTCTCAAAAAACACTGATAATAATAATTGCACATTACACACACCCTTATATGAAGATACCAGAAAGACTCGTGATTGTTAGGATGCAAGTGAATTTTTTATTTTAAAAAACTTGAATAGTCCGTACTCCACTATAGTCAGTGTTTCATGTGCATAGAAAATAATCAAAACACATTCGCACAGTTTTTGAAGTATGAGTCTTCCTATACATGAGTAATTTGCGTGCTAACCTGACCGTAGAGACCACTGAGAACATTACTTGCTTTCATAAGTCGTGTTTACTTCGGTCTGTTGGCTACAACAAGACACTCATAACGGTACGTTTGGATGAACCTCTATGACGGATGGGCTCGGCGAAACATGATAATGATTGTGACGAGGAGGATTTTTATATTTTTATTGCTGCCCTAGTTCGTTGTATGACTGATTGCTGGTCTTTTTTATATTCAGTATGATTGGCACAAAAGCTCTCATTTCACTGGACTTAAATTGTTTATAAATAACTAGAATCCTTCGGATCAAGATCATTTATAATATTGCATGGTTGTAAAACAAAGATTAGAGATGTCAAAAGGAGACTTATTTTTAAAAAAAGTCTTGTATATACGCAAGTATGTATCCGTCTTTGCTTTTGGCCAAAGTTACGAAAAAACAGGTTACGCGGATATTAATATTCATGAACTTCCACAAGCTCTGAAAAGTTTAAAGGTTGAAACTCTCATTCTCATGATGAACACGTCTACTGCGCGATCACCTTCGCTGTTGATTTTCCGTCAGTGATGGACCAAAACAATGTAGTGGTGTCTTGTTTTACTTGGCACATACACCACCACGTGTGACCTTAAAAACATGTCATGCGTGTGTGAATAATGCGGGACCTTCGATACCAAAAAGAATCGTTCTAGTGACAGTAGCATTAGCGTGCCTTATCATTTATACTAGCAGCTGATTTACAATTTATCTGTTATTATATAAATAAAGTTCGTTCAATACTCGTTTTGTGATATATAAAATATCTTTTAAAAAAAGTAACTTGATTTTATAGCAAAATTTAAATATTTCGAATTTTAAAAAAAATTGTGTACACGTATTTGTAATATTAGTCTGTTATAGTTTTAATAAGTTTTGCTGATGTTAGCTTATGTTTTATTTAGTTGATAACCTGAATCTCACATGTTTTGTCACGTTTTATCTTATGTCATAGTTAGTGATAAATCACGTGCTGTATTTATTTATTATTTAATTTGTTAATGTTTATAAACTTTACCTATAATCTTACAGATGAGGCATGTATATATACAATTGCAAATATTTTTGTTTATTGTTTTACAGAGTATTGTATTAGTCGGTACATACAATACTCTGTTTTGATTGATTTTTCTTTTTTAATATATAATTTTGGCCTAAGCCTTTCTATATACCAGCTGGGTTTTTTTATAAATAAAACTTGTCATATAGGTATTTAAAATCTTATATGATATCCCTAATTTTAAAGTAAGTTTTTGTGTAAATGTAAAATATTCTCATATTATAAATCTAAAATAACATTAATATCGCCATTTCGAAATTAAATAAAGTAACGGTTTTGCTTTGTAACCAATTTTGGAATTTCTATCGATTCATTCTGATTCTATTAAGGAAATAGACTTAATGTTTAAAAAAAATGAATCTTCATACTAAACCTATTTAAATAGTCTTCAAATATAACATAATTTTTATGTGTGATAATAATTTAGTTTAATGAATATTCACTTAAATTTACATTGATGTTGCTAATATGCTTATATTGGCACTGTAAAAATTGCATAACTATTAATATAATTTATTATGCAAATAGATTTAATATTTTGTTTTATCATATAAATTAAAATGGCATACTTTTATACCAGAATACTATTTCTTGCTTAGCAAATATTCATATGTATTTTTGAAGAAAAAAATATATTTTGTTTTGATGTTGTAATGGTTTTTTTAATATAGCTCCATCAATCAAAAACTCTGGTACACACGTGCACCATTAATTTTCGATCTGACTGTGTATACAAAGATAGGCAGCTGTCAACAAAATATCTCAGTTTTAATTACGTTTTACAGACATAAATAAATGTTTTGATAACATAATAGTGTGTGTGTGTGTGTGTGTGTGTGTGTGTCATTATTTTTTAATGTTATTATTAAGGCCAGATAGTTTCGATCGTTTAAGATACCACCCGCCTCTGTGGCGTAGTTGGCTAACGCGCTAGTCGACTCGAGCTAGTCGAGCTCGACTGCTGAGGACGGGGAGATCGAGGTTCGAATCTCGGTCGGGTGAACTGGGGGTGGTTTTTCCTAAATGGTTTTCCACTCTCCCTCCACGCAAACGCGGGTTCACTTCCTCTAATTCAACCTTCCCAAGTCCTAATCCATTAGAGTAATTAGTACTTAAAGCGTATAACCCGAACGGGTAGTAAGACGCGGTGCTAAATATTATTATTATTATTTAAGATACCGAGCACAATCCTATTTGTACGTTGACCCAAGTACACGTCCTATAAAAAAAAAACGGCAGCTGTGTATATTTTTTACTGGGGGTCTTCGCTAATTTTACTTGCCACAGCAATGTATACCCTGATTTTGGTTGGAACACTTTTTTTTTTTTGCGGCAAACATTGATAACATTCACCATATTATTGGGGTTATTTTATAGGTATAGACATATTAAAATTGTACTAGTAACTTTAGATAACTAACTTCTACTGTTCTTTTTACAAAAATCAAACTATAAATAATAGAAATGTGTCAATGTTACTGATTCCTAAGTTTGTTTATTATTAATAGGTCCAATCTTAGCTGGCCAGTAAAACTGGAAAATTAATCCATTATTTCCAAGATCCGCATCGGTGGCCGCATGGTCTAAGGCGCCACTCTCAAAATAGATTAGATTGCCGATGAAAGGGAGATCGTGGCTATATCCCGGTCGGGTATATGTTTGTACAATTAATTATTGTACATGACTAGTGAAGTTTGGGAGATCGAAATTATCTTAAGCACAGATACAGTCTCATCAGATTTTAAACTTGTAATTTTTTTGAAAAAAATTACACCTTGACAGGGATCCAGGGTTTGATTTCCGTGTCCAGGTGTTATTTTTAAAAATCCACCATCACTTATAAAGGGGATTTTAAAAATATACATATTTCTATTTTTGTATCCAACATTGATAACATTTAACTATTTGATTGGTTCTATTTTATGGGATGCACATTATGACTAGACGTATGAATACGTGAAAGTACAGTAGAACCTCATTATTCCGGACCCTACTAAACTGAACTTTGTTTATAACCTGGACAGCTCTTTTCCCAAAATAATACAGCAATAAATGACAATGGAAAGGCTGGGCTGCTCGAGCGTGACTTCAAACCACACATTAATTTACATATGAATTTGTTTCCCCCACCGCTTCGGTGGCCGCGTGGTCAAACGCGCTACCCTAGCAGTAAACTGGTCTCTCGATTACTGGAAGCTCGAGATTTGAATCTCGGTTGGGTGTACTGATGGTGGTTTTCCAAACTGTTTCTCCACTTTCCCTCCGCTCAAATGCGGGTACACTTCTTATAAATATAACATACCTAAAACCATTAGCGTAATTAGTACAGGACCCGAATGGGTGGTAAGCCGTGGTGTTTAAAAAATCCTTCCTGTGGATTGTTTTCCATTTGTATTACTTAAAATGTAAAATAAATATGATTTGTTTTGTATAGGTGGTTTTATTCTTACATTAACTTATTTTATAAATCAGGACTTTCATTAATCTGGATAGTTCCAATCCCTAACTATTCCGAACTAATGAGGTTCTACTGTATATCTATTAAGTTTTAATGAATAGCTTCGTATTAAATATTGGACTGAAACACAAATGTGAAAATGAACAAACCTGATTTTAAAGTGATATGTCCCTGTCGGGAATCAAAATGGAACCCCTTGGATTAGTACTCTGTCGCGTCCCCTGATTGATTTCAGGTACCAATGATCCCGTCCCAGGAAAAGTTATTGTCCTCGCTGGCTTGTGATTGGGAATGCGTGAGGTGTCTTCATGTGACCTTCTATTGTTCACATCTTGATAAGGTCGCGACGCAGCAGTTTATAATAATAATAATAATATACTTCACGTTGTTAACTCTTGTCGATACTCGCTTGTAGGTCTAACTGACCAGGATGACGTGGCTACTAGACCTTTATTAATTCTCAGACGCGTAATATATGTAGGCTATACAGGATATCCAGAGACCTGAAAAACGGAATTTGCTTTGTAAGGAGAAAAGTGAAAGAATTTGATCGAATTTCTAAAAAATCTACGCACTAAGACTATACGCAATTTTTACACTAAAATTGGGTGACCTGGTGGTCTAGGGGTAAGGTGTCATTAGACTTCTGTGTTGGGAGTCCGGAGTTCAATCCTCGGTCCCGGCACAGATTTATCTGATTGCCAAATCCTTCCTTCACCTCTGACAAGACGTGTATTAATAACAACTTGTGAATGTGTGGAATGCCAGGCCTCCACCGTGGTTCGGATCCCAACGTTAAACTGTAGGTCCTCCATTTCATCTCACAATCACCCTACCATTACACATTAGCGTGAGTGTAAACCGAACGGGTAGTAAGACGTGGTGGTAATAATAATAATACAGTAAAATTCCATTGGACCGAACCCTGATATTCTGAAATTCCGGATAATCCGAACAGACTTTTCGGAAAACGAGGGAACAAATTAAGTCAAATGAAAGATATTTTATTGGTTGATAAGCTAAAGACTAAAAGAGAAAATTATGAAACATTGATATCGGATAATAAATACTTAATATTTACATGTTGTAGTCAACACAATGTTTTCTTCTGTAACTAAAAATAATTACTGTACATATTACGTGCTATACATCGGTTATTTAAACAAAAATTTGATTACTCATTCAACTGTAATTTAAAATTCGTGAAAATACTCTATCCTTGTATTCTTCCGCTTAATCCGAATTCTTGCTAATCCGAACAAGCTTCGGTCCCAATTAATTCGGGTTAACAAAGTTCTAGTGTATTTACAACGGGGATGTTGAGTTCCTCCACGGATATAATTAGTCCGATAATTATGGTTGAGCTCCTTCACGACACCTTAAGGAGGGGCTCTTCGCACAGTAGATTACAAAATTAAATAACGAAATTCGTTAACGCATGAAAGGTTAGGTTAAGTTAGGTTGGGTAAGAACCATAATTATATGTAGAAATTAACTAACTTTTCTACCAAATTAAATAAGAATTAAATTCGTTAACGCATGAAAGGTTAGGTTAAGTTAGGTTGGATATTAACCATAAGTATATGTAGAAATTAACCAACTTCACTACAAAATTAAATAACGAAACTCGTTAACGCATGTAAGGTTAGGTTAATTTAGTAGTAGCATACGTATATGTAGAAATTAACCAACTATATTTATAATCCATTCCTTCAGGTGTCGTGAAGGAACTCAAACCCCCACCCCCACCCCCGTCCTTTCCGCCACCCCCGGCAAAGTGAAGTAATTAGATCCTTCCTCCCCCCCCCCCAACCCAAGGGGGGGAACCCAGCCATATAATTAAGTGACCTTTATAGAAAAGGCGATAAAATCATATTTCGTGGAAAAACTAGANTTAAATCATATTTCGTGGAAGAACTCGAACACTCCCATTTACAATAGACAAACTGACGTTTTTATCCCAGTGAACACTCATCGCGACTCTTATTTTTTTTAACACTCTAGTCCCAGTTAAGCATACTGATCTTTATTTTCAAGGTCATCATGTGATTTTCGTATCCTCTTTCCAACCCTCTGCCGCCTGTCTTTTGTTTAAGTTGAGGCATGGTTATATATACACATGCGCGATAATTAGATTACATTAAAGGAAGAATAAACTAAAAAATAATCTCATAACAATTTTAAACAGTACTGGCGCACTGCGATTTTTTAGTGGTGCAATAAGAGCTTAATGAAATCTAATTTATATCACAATATTCAATAGCCCTTTGTTTTAGGCTTATATCCTCTGACCCTTTAATAGAGTGACACAATTTCAGAATGTGTAGTAGTCTAAAAATAGTATAACATAAAGCTGCGATCTTAATAAAACAATATTTGTAACATACTTAATACTATGCATGTAGGGGCTGGACAAACATTGGCTCTCGAAAACCTGAAAAATTCAGGAAATTTTAAAATATAGTTTGGCTAAACACCCTGATATACATGGTGGCTTCAGGCAGAGAAAACCTTGGTAAAAGGGGGCCCTTTTATTGTCAGAGAAACGACAAGGAATTTAAGTTAAAATACAGTAAGTAAAAATAAAGATTTTAAATACTTGGTTTTTAAATAAACACTATATAAAAGTGAGAGAGTTGTTTCTCGCATGTTAACATAATTCATTTTCCAGATATGGTATTATGCTGACATGGAATGGTAGAGTTACTTTTTTTTATGCCACACTTATGCAATGCTACAACTATTACCTAAAATTTAATTCTTCAAATAGGACTTAACGCCCGCTTTGGTGGCCACGTGGTCTAGCGTGCTACACTCGCAGTAGACTAGAATTCCGATGACGGGAGATCGAGATACAAATCTCGGTCGGGTATACTGAGGGTGGTTTTCCACTGTTCCTTAACGCAAATGTGATTGCATTTCCTCTAAATTAAAACTTCCTAATCTCTAACCAATTAGTGTGATTAGTACATAGGCGTATTACCCGAACGAGCAGTAAGATACGGTACTGAAAAAAAAAGTAATCAGCACTTGTTCAGAAAAAAAAGACCATTTATAGCTCTGTAGCTCTGATATGTATCCACCAAGATTGTAATGTTATCTTCCAGATACCAATATTTCCAGTCTCGCAGACCTTCAAGGTTGTAAGTAAATCAATCTCTTCATATTGGTAATTTTGTGAGAACTGGGGAGAAACGAGATTACTGTGTTATTTACTCCTGTGAGAGTAAAGCACCCGTTTAGCGGGCCTGTAGGATAGGTAGTCTAGCAATCAGGAGCGTGTTACGGCAGACCACTGGTTTGTAAATTGTATATCTTATCGATTCGGATTAAACTTTGAAACGATAAAGTGAATTTTGCATATCCTTGGTCTTTCACATTAAATTGTCCAGAAGTCAAGATGAAATTAAAATATTTAAGGAAAAAAAAGAAGATATATGTATATTTTAGCACCGCGTATTACTACTACCCTCTCAGGCTATTTGCCTGTATACTTGCTATACTAATGTGCTAGGGATGAAAAAGGTTGAATTTTATATGAAGTGTTCCCGCATTTTCGGGGAGGGAGAGTATAAAACCATTAAGGAAAAACCACCCTAAATACACCCGACCGGGATTCGAAAGTTGATCTCCCCGTTATTGGTAATACAGGTTATGGTGAGAGTGACACCTTATACCATGAGTTCACTGAAGTAGGTGTTTAACAATAAATATTGTGCATGTATATATTATTATAATTAAGAGTTTGTGGGTCTGTCATGAGCATTGCACTATATCTATCCGACGCAGTGATCTGAAATTTTAAAATTATTAAGGTATGTGCAACCTAGAAGCCCGGATTCTAAAATTTGTATTTAACTTATTAAAAACTGTATTGGAAGAAAATAAAAGGAAGAGATTTGGATACTTCTGTTAGTATTATATGTACAGGGCGTGACGAGTGTTACAAATATTCAGGGGTCGTAGATGAGCCGGAAAGGAACTACTTTTCGAATGTGGGGAATGCCAGGCCTTCACCGTGGTTCGGATTCCACGTTAAACTGTAGGTCCTCCATTTCATCTCACAATCACCCTGCCATTACACATTAGCGTAAGTGCGTATAACCCGAACGGGTAGTAAGACGTGGCGCCAATAATAATAACTACTTTAGTTTTAAAAAAAACTCGTGTCCGTAAATGCCCCCTTGAAACGGCGATTGTAGCGAGCAGGGGACATAGGCAACCGCTCAGTGTAAAAGTGTGTGCCTGGTGTTCCACCTGGAGATGTGAGATGCTTGTACACTCCCCCATTTGACGCTGAGCCGCGGCGTTCACAATCGCGTGAGAACAGCCACCATGCCAGGGGCCGCTGGTGGATTGGCCAAGGAGGTCCCATAGCCTCGCCACCCCACTCCCCGCCTTTGGACTTTTACCTTTAGGGCCACGCAAAAAAAAAAAAACTCGTGTACGAGACTCCAGATTCGAGGTCAGAATTTTTGGAACCTTCGACAACATCAACGTGCCATCCATCTGCAATTACGTGCGTGAAAACATTATGCGTAAGCACGTGCTTATACATTGATCGGTTGCCTACCTCCTGCTCGTTACCGTCACCGTTTTTCGGCACAAGGGGGCATATCTGTGCACGAGTTTCCTAACTAAAGTGTTCCCTTTCTGCTGATGTACAGCCCCCGTATATTTGTAACAATCATTCCGATACACCCTGTATATACTTTATGTTAGTACATCTTGCTCTTCGTATGGCTCAGTAGAGAGTTATCAAGAGAATAGAACCCGCATCGGAGGCTGCGTACTGGATTGACGGTGACGGGAAGGCTGGGTTTCGAATCCTGGTCGGGTATACTGTGCATTCTCTCTCTCTCTCTCTGAATGGTTTCCTACTCTCTCAACCCCCTCCCCCAGTGAATTTATTCTAAATTCAATATTTTTTGTCTTTTCCCTACTGTTGTGTGAATATACCGGACAGGTAGTAAGAAACTGAAAAGCAGTTTAGTAGAGTTGGAAAAAAAAGACTTCCTGACACGGGAATCGAAATCGGTATTTTTGGTCTATCGCGACTATGATCTACCAGTGAGCTGTCCAGGATTCTCCCCGTGCTCAAGATATATATATCTGGATGTCTGGATACCTCCGTGGTAGTAGATGATGTGTTAAAGCAAAGGTCTTGGGTTCATATTCCGTGTCCAGTAGTCTTTTTCAAATTTTAACATAATACGAACTGCACTCCTGTGAACGGCATTATAATATTACATAAGCTAAATATTTGTTAAATAGGTTTTTTTGGCTTATTTCACTACCTTGGAAATTATTAAAGAGGGAAGAACATAAGAATGTTTTTAAAATACTCAAACGAGCAAGAACAACACAAAATTCTACGAAAAATCTATATAAGAATGCAAAATTAATAATAGCGCATCATTTATTTTTCATTTTTTTGCTCCTTTGTGTTGTTTTTATATTCCTTTTTAGTCATTTAAGGTTTTTTAACATTCTTATGATCTTTATATGAATTCTGCTGCTGGCATTTTTTAAATTAATTTTATTTTATTTCTTGATAAACGGAATGGAAAAATTCGAAATATCTTCTTAGTACATTGTCTCTTTTGACTCGTACATCTAGGATGATTTGAATTGGTATAGAAAATTAAGACGACGATAATGTAATATTTTATAGGCTTAAGTAAATATAAAATATGTTTTATTTGCTATCTTTAATAAATGTTTGCATCTTAGATTATAATAGCCATATTACATGGAGGTTAATCAGCATCGATGGCCGCGTGGTCTAACGCGCTACTCTCGCAATAAACTAGACTTCCGATTACGGGGAGATCGAGGTTCGAATCTTGGTCGGGTCTACTGTGGGTGGTTTTCCAAAATGGTTTTCCACTCAAATGCGGGTGCACTTTCTAATAATTCAACCTTCCTAGTCCCTAAAACCATGAATGTACATAAGTGTATAACCCGAACGTATAGCAAGATGCGGTGCTAAAATAAAAAATTGGGTGGGGCTACTATTTTGAGCACAAAAATTGAAATAATGCCTTCCTTTTTTTTTCTTTTTTTTCGCGAGTAAGGTAAATACACTTTGAGGTACAATATCTGATAAAAGATTTGTTTCTTGTGGTTTTATGTCCTGTTGTTTGCCAGCATCATTAGACACTTCAACTATATTAATTTTCCAATAGTTGCCATTATACTGTGTGGTTGTTATTCTAGAATCTAGAACATAAGTCTGCAGTTGTTGTTTTTTTACGATCGACTTATTAAATTATTATTATAGGTAGCGCGATCACTCATCGTTCCTTCACTCTACTTAATGATAGTATGATTCTTCTCTTTGTTGGGGAGGGGGTGGGGGAAGGAGGGGAGTCTTACATCTTATGACTGCAGTTGTGGTCTAGTGGTCAGAATTCCTGGCTATGGACCTAGAAGACCCGGGTTAGTTACTCGTAGCTTCCAGATTCTCTGTGAAGCAACAGGGTAACAGGGTCAAACTCAGCCTCGTGAGGACAAATGAGGAGCTACTTGAATGAAAACGTAACAGCTCTGGTCTATAAAACTGATATTAACGGCCGGGGGGCTCGTTGTGTTGACCACATGACACCTCTGTTCGCAAAAGTGGGAACTATCTTCATCAACAGACGGCGGCCCCTCGGTCGTCATAGCTCGGTTGTGGGCTGACGTCATGGAGTTTATATAAACATTATATATATCCTATATTTAGTCTTCAAATTCAAACTCTCCTCAAATACTTGTCCCCCCACCATACTAAAAATGTATAAATAAAATGTACATTTTAAAATTGAATTGTTTAAATTTATTATATCATTTTCGATTATAACCGAGAAATTTTATTTTGGTCACAATAAAATATTGTTTGAAAATACTTGATGAATTTTCGATTTTAAAATTCTCAAAAATAAATTTTTTAAATGATGGTTTAGTGAGTATTCTTACAAGATCGACAGGAAATTGCTGCGGGATCGACCAATCGCCGATCTCTGTTCTTGCTAAACAAATATCAAAATTGCGTGTGTTTGATTATTTACTTATAAATATACATTAATTTATCTATCAATCCATTGCTTTCTATACATCCAATCATTTTATAATAATAAAAAGTATAACAAATGGCGGTGACCAATGCCTCAAATGCAAATACTTTAATGAAATATACATTTTTTTAGAACAGTGAGAGATAAACTGTAAAGAAAAAGTTAAAAATCCCAAACAAACAAAATGTTTAACGTGTGTACTTTATTATACATGGTTCGATAGCCGTATGGTCCAAGGCGTCATTCTCGCAATATTGACTACCGATGACAGGGAGAGTAGGGTTCGAATTTTGATCTGATGTATTGAAGTGTTTTTTCCCTAAACAATTTTCCACTCTTCCATAACGCAAATGCACGTACACATCCTCTAAATTCAACCTTTCTAATCCTTAACTCATTAGCGTAATGATTAGTACACAGGCGTATAACATGAGCTGGTAGTAAGACGTGGTACTAAAAGAAAACCCCATGTATGTGGCTCTTAAAAAAATAGTATTAGTTACGCGTCTTACTACCCGTTAGGATTGTACGCACTGACGCTAATGTGTAATGGTAGGGTGATTGTGAGATGAAATGGAGGACCTACAGTTTAACGTGGTATCCGTACCACGGCGGAGGCCTGGGATTCCACACATTCACAAGTTATGATTAATACACGTCTTGTCAGAGGTGAAGGAAGGGTTTGACAATCAGATAAACCTGTGCCGGGACCGAGGATTGAACCCTGGACCCCCAGCACATATGATTAGTTATCGGAATTTATAAAGATATGATTTGTTATTTTATCCTTGCATTTTTTCCTTTCCTCCCTTCTCCTCGGAAGTATAAGTTTGATTTACTCTTCGCTCCAACGCTCTGTAGCGATATCTCCCGGGTTTCAAGGTCAAGTTTAGAAGGTTCCCTCTGGCTCGACTCTCGGTCACACCAATACAAGACACGACACACGGAGAGTTTCGTGACTGGTGCTGTTGGGACGTTAGGTCACGAAACGTCACTGGTCTACGAATTAAAGGCACAATAGTTTATTAGGAAGAGTGCCTTAATGGGACGCTGAAACGCATTGCAGACGTTCAACTATCTGGTATCATTTAAATAGTGCTTTTCAAAATATGATTTACGTCGAAATGTTCAGTTTTTCCAGTACTTTAAAAACAAATGCTATTAACTTCTTAATCTAAGCGGTAAGATTGAGGAGGGTAGCTCAGAAAAAGTACGAGGAACTCTGAATGACAAATCGCATGTGTAAAATGACCCTGTCGAGACGCCTGCCTCTTCTTACTGTCAATTTAATATTTTGCGAGACTGGTGTCTTGGACCGCAGGACCACTGGTGTGGGTCCACACCACAATGTATGATAAAGGTACTAACAGGATTTCATATTATTCACAACCTTATCTTTGGTAATGAATTCCTTTTTAAAAATAAATTATAATGTAAAATTAACTAATTAGTAGCAATTCTGAGATTAAAGTAAAAACTATTTTATAACTATATAAACCTCCTTTATATAAATTGTCTTTTTTTTTGCGTTGATCACAACAGAAGAACATTCTAAATTATTTGCGGATTATTTTTGCAGCTTGAAGCTTCACCCCTTTCAGTCTAATAAGAAATATCGCAATGTGATTTTATTTTTCACTAAATCAGTTGGTGCCCTTAAAATCTTTGAGAGTATAAATTATATTAAGTTGTAAAACTCTAATTTAAATACAAAATAAAAATACATTATTATTTATAAAATATTGGCTAATCTACATTCTGCAATTAATCTACATTTATATTTATAATTTAGAGGATATCGAATTATGTAGGTTTGTGGTCAATAAACTATCAGGCAAGTTTGACCCAAAATACTTCCCCAAAAAATATTGATGCATTTCCTTTCAATTTATCCTACAAGACAGGTATGAATAATATTCGTGGATATATATTTAAAGTTACTGATAACTGAAAACCACTAAAGACACCACTGAAACGTACAGATAAAAAAAAGAAGAAAAAACTAAATGAAAACATTACCACATGAAATGGGAAACTTTGAAATAAAAACTAATGTTTATACTTACTTTGTACGCGTTATACTTCATATATAGTACGATTCTCTTAGGAAGGAACTTTTATAAAATAAACTTTATTTTATTTTAGAAATAACATTTAAATCTCCTGTTAAAAGTATTGCTGATATCTATAAAAATTGTCTCAAATCATATGACGTTACATACCAATATTAAAAAAACTGTTTTAATAACTTTTACAGCGTTTATAAAACTTCTTCCTATTTAAAATGGACTATTTGTATTACTCATTTATTAAAAATGCTTAAATTTTGTGCACGCCACCCTTAATTAGAAAATAGCACGGTACCTAGCTAGAATCGTTAAAAACAATGATTTATACCTTCCATGATTCCGTTTCACCGCATGTACATTTTAATGACTTCGCCAAGTCGAGAGTGACAGTTAAATTAATTAATGATTGTTCCTAAACATATACTACCTGCCATAAATTTCATAATTTGATGGATTTTCAACCCCTTCTTCTTTACTTTCTCTTTCTCGTTCTATCCAGTTTTCTCGAAATATAATAACCGTACAAGCTATAATGAGAAAATGTGTATAGTAAGAGTAAGATTACAACAACAACAAAAGTAGGATCTGAAAAATGAAAAGAGTGAAAGGAATAAGATAAAAAAAAAATTGTTGCCAAGGAGAAAAAGTTTGTTGAAACGGCAAGATATGAATAGAAAGAGAGAGAGAGGAAACATCAAAATAAATAAAATAAACTGCATCGTTGAAATGAAAGAACGAAATAAAAAAGAACGTAAAATAAATAAAAATAAAAATCCTTGTTGCTAGGCGGAATATTGTAGAGGAAGAGGCTACAAAGGAGAAGCTAGACAAGAGAGAGAAGAGCCCGAGGATGAAAAGAAGGCGAAAGAGGGAGGAATAATTTTTGTTGCTATGTGGAGATCTGTGTAAAAAGCTGATATTCCTGGAAGTAATTAAGCGGGAGAAAATTATTCTCTTTTGATCAAATCTTTTTATCACACACACGTTCATCCGCATCGATGGGGGGGTGCGGTCTAAACCTCAATCTAGTCAAGTCTGGTTTGTCGTTGACAGGGAGGTTGAGGAGGTTCGAAACCCGACCGTGTATACTTATATTTTATTTTATGATTTCTCACTCGCCACGCAACTGAAGGTGTACTCTATTCACGGTAGGAATTTCTTTCTGGAAGGTCTTTTTTCCTACCAACATCTTACTATATAATAGATTTCTGATAAGGAAAAGGACCTTTCAGAAAAAATTTCTACGTTGAACAGACTTTTAGATTTCATATAAATTATACCTTCCTCATCTTAACCCCATTAGTATATTTAAATTAGGATAACCCGGATAAAAGTTATGACTCGAACTAAAAAGGGAGAAGATATGTTCAACGTTTTTGTCTGTTTTGAATGGTTTAGTTACATCGATAAGCTAGAACCCGCATTTGCGTGGCTGGAAAGTAGGAAACAAATTGTGGATTCGTGATTCAAACCCCAACCTCCCCATTATTGGGGAACCTGACTAGATGAGTTTGGCGTTTAGTCCACGTGCATACCGATACGAGTAACGGGCATGTTTTTAAACACAAAATTATTTGAGACCATCTCTTTACAAAATATTGCCAATATTCCCTAAATGTCCGTTCCTGCCGTCATTTGACATATAATTTAGTTTTTTTTTCGCTATCTTACAGGTAAAGAAAGTATTGTGATCGTCAAAAAAATCGAAATCAAGATTTTGATGAATCTTGACGTTTCATGACCCCCGGAATCCAAAAAAGTCGTTTTTGACTTTCCGTCTGTTTGTCTATACCTCCAACTAGAGCCTAAACTATGTTACCGATCGTGCTAAAACTTGGTATCTAGGGTTTTCATAGGGTTACCCCGAGGAGTTTTTGGAATTGGGTATCTAACCCTAAAATTAAGGGTAGTTTACTGAAGAAAATTAAGGAAAAGTCGATTTTCTCAAAATCGGCTCTAACGATTTTGATTAAATTTAATTTCTAAACATTTATAAATATTCCAAACAAAATGGCTTCTCTCAATATTTCGGCAAAATGACTTTAAGGGCTCTGGTCTGATGCGTAAATTATCTTTTTTTTTATAATATCTCCTAAACCATTTGAGATAGGATTACTTATCGTTACAAATGTAGGTCTCTTTATAACACAAATATGTTAAACGAAGCATATTTTTATAAAACCAATAGCTTTCAATCTATACGTAAATATAATATATTTTTTAACTATTCGAACACAAGGTAAAAGTATTGCGACCACAAAAGAAAATCTAACCTGAAATGTTGATGGATGTCGACGTCTCAAGACCCCCCAAACCCTAAAAAGTGGTCTTTGCAATGACCTCTGTATGTGTGTGTGTTTAAAATTAAAATTCTTAAAATTAAGAGTAGTTTAAGAAAGGTCTAAAAGAGAAAAAAATCTATTTTCTCAAAATCGACTCTAACGATTTTGATTATAATTCGTATCTAGGTGTTTGTCGATTAAGATTATAAATAAACTGGCTATTTTCATTTTCCCATGAAAATGAATTTTAGGTTACTTTACAGAAGCAGAAACTTCCGTATCTCAGCAACTATTTGAGATACTAAATAACTTATCATTGCAAAATTGTAGTACTATTAAAAATAAACTTTTATATGAAATATATTTTTATAAATCCAACAGTTTCCGAGATATTGGCAAATATACTAATACAATTTTGTGAGCTTTAGCTGTAAAGAGATACTACTTAAGCTTTAACGCAATAATTCTCCAATGCCATAGAGTAATTAAATATAAGTAAGTCTCTAAAAGCTTATGTTGTTTTCCCTTTAACCTCTTAGAAGAAATGTTTGTACAACAATGATCTATCTCCATTTTAGACTCAATAGTCAATATTTACATTTTTTATTGGTTAAAATTTATAAATGAGGAATTTAATAGCAATGCGATGGCATGCAGATTTGCAACACCTAATAAAATGTCGAAAGTTTTAACCAGAAGTTGAAATTTTAATCCGAAGTGTTGACCCTTGTGGCCCCAACATTGGTCTTTTTTTATCGGTACAATCATAAAAGAGGACATTAATTCTTTAAAAACAAATTATAAAATTTAAAGCCGTGACTAAAAAAAAAGTTTTACATAAGTATAGTGCAATTTATTATTGGGTTTGCTAGTGTATATTATTTCGTTCCACATATATTACAAGTTTTGAGTAAATATCTCCATTTTCCTAAATAGAGCGAGAAAGTCCGTGCGAAGTTGCATACCTTTTTTTTAAAAAAAAGAAACTTTAGAAAATACAAACTCACGATTTTTTGCTGTCAACATTGATAGCATAATATTAATGATATTATTATCATTTCATGTTTTGATTTTATCTATTAGAAGTGACAACTGAAGTTTTCATGGGCTTACGAAATATACTTTTAAAAGATATAAAGAATACATTTCCTAATTTGGAAACACTTTTGTATCCACTACTGGCTTGCTAGGCCTATCATAGTTTCACCAAAGCCCCATAAAACCGTCACTTTTCAAAGTTCCTTCACGGTCTTCACATTTAACGATAAGCGGTCACAGGGCACACAGTCCCCGCTGTATTTAACCCTTCTCCCCCCCCCCCCATACTTCGTGCCGTTGACCCTAGACGTGGACGAGCGGTTGGAATTTTGGGAGACCTGTTACAAAATTTGACAGGATGCGAAATGAGAGAGTAAGAGGACTAGTCAAGGAACAGCCACTGGATATCCGGTGACAGGAAGGACGGGGCTCGGATCCCGACCGGATGCACTGAAAGTGTTTTTGTTTACTATTCTAAACTTACCATTCATTCTCCCTACCTGTTGTTATGAGTTTTGTTGTTGTTTTTAAATTAATGAGCTATTATATAAATAATAGTTCTAAGAATTAACACATCTAGAGACCTATTATTTGGATAGTTCCTAACAGTGTTTGTTTTAAAATGATTTACTGTTAAGCCAGATTGAATTTGACAAAAAAATAAAATGAAAACAAAATGTTTATCTAAGTTAACTTTTGATAAAAAGGTAAAAAACTCATAAAATACCAAAATCTAAATGGCACATTTTCTGAACGAGACTTATTAGGGGTTTGTGTGTACTAATTTAGTCATATTTACGTCAAATAATTTTGGTTGAACAGCAGTCATTAATCATAGTATTGGGTCAGTTAAAACAAAACTCATATTTGTCAAACGTGAAACTAACGATAAAGATCTTGAGTGAAACAGAGCCATTATTGATTTTTGTTCGGTGGGCTATATTGACCCAAGACTCAACTTGCTTATTTGCCTGACCTGTTGAAAAATTGACAGCTTTATCAATAAGCAGATATTAATAAGATGTTTGTATATACACTAGAGTCGACAAAATATGGCCTAAAGTGGCGGAACTCCGGGCCAGATAGCGGAAAAGCCGGATAGTACAGAATCCAGGGATAAATAATTTTCGGTATGAGTTTGCCTTATGTAGCTGCTACGCCTCCCGCACACCTCCCTTGACACATCTTCTGTTTCCAGCCAAATCAAAACAGTGCTGCTATCTACACCTCCCTTGACACATCTTCTGTTTACAAGACAAATCAAAACAGTGCTGCTATCTACACCTCCCTTGACACATCTTCTGTTTACAGACAAATCAAAACAGTTCTGAAATCTACACTGACTAAATATATGTGAATGAAATAGTACTTTATCCAGCCAGATAATCACGAACTTAGTTTATTTCTATCTCGGTGTATTTTTTAACTGTATTACATATTTATCATTGATCACTAATTTATATTAATTCTTCCAACTTCAAAAATTGTTTCCGATTAGCTCAAGAAAAGAATAAGCTAGTACGAATAGTAATAATTTGTTCAAAGTATTCTAGAAAAATATTTTTCAACTCTGTTCCAACGAACATCTCACCTCCACTACCACTTCTCTACTCTTTGGTAGCTATCTATTTTAAGGGCAAGCTATTTTTGAAGCTACCTGCGTTATCTATAGTTGTTAAACATCATCTTCCTGCCGCATGTGTTTTATTTATTTGTATGTCATATGTCCGGTTGGAAATATAAGTATTATCTTGGCACTGTTTCTCATTATGTCATTGTGTTTACATGCAACAAACTTTTCTTGTGAAACTCTTTGAATTAACCATTGAGTACTAGTTAATCCCTCTTAGAGATGGAACATAATATGTACAGTAGCCCCATGGCTTCTTTGGTGCTAACTGACAGCTGACGGCTTTGAAAAGCTACCAGACCAAATTATGTATCCCTACGCCGAACCATATGATCTGCAAAACCATGTGTTTAGCAGCTGTCACTTCTGACAGTCAAAATCTAGGTATATACCTAAATGTTTACTGTCAGAAGTCAGCTGTGAGCTGTCAGTCAGCACCAAAGAAGCCATGGGGCTACTGTAAACACACTTTGTTGCAAAAAAAATCATAGAAAGGGCAATTTTTATAGAATGGATATTTGAGAAAAAAAATTTTTTTTTGTCAAAAGTAATAACATTTTACAATATATATTTTAGCACCGCGTCTAAAACGACCCGTTCGGTTTATTCGCTTATGTACAAACTACGCTAGGGGTTTTAGGGGTTGTGAAAGTTATATCTATAGGAAGTGTACCCAAATTTGCATAGAGTGATTGTGAAAAATCATTTTGGAAAAACCACCCTCATTGCACCCGACCAAGATTCAAACCTCGATTTACCCGTCATCTGCAGTCTAGTCTAAGCCTACGGCGAGAGTAGCGCGTTAGATAATGTTACCACCATATTAATGGCTATATATATCATAATTAGTGATATATGAATACGTGTAAGTAAATCTAGCTAATTTATGTATCATGAAAATTGGAAAATAGCTGACGTATATGTCTGAATGCATACGTAGTGGAATATTTTGTGAACACTAATTTATATCGCTTTAATATCTGTTTATATTTCTTATTTTAAACTTTAAATTTATAAAGTTTATTAATTTATGTCATTGTAAACATATTTTTAATACGCGTAAATGTAAATTTTTATGTTGATTAAGCTTCATGATGAAACTATTTCAATTACACCAGTTTTATTCCGTTCGTCTATCAATTTTTTTTTTTTATCGTGAGCGTTATTTCAATGGTGCTGCGCTCAAACGGAGCACACTAGAACGTTTTGTTCGATTCATTTAGTACCTATATTCGACCATAGATGGTGTTGTATGTTCTTTCGTTATTATGACGTCGACTGCGTCCGTGAATTTTAACCTGTGCCTCGCGGACTCTGATGGGGTTGGAGGCGCTCCATTTTAGTTATTTTAGGATCTGTTGTTGTTATTGTTATTATTATTATCATTATTATTATTATTGTTATTAGCACCACGTCTTACTACCCGTCTGGGCTATTATATATTTGATTTAAAGTATTATTGTTTATACTTTTATATAGGGGTTTGTAAATACTCGAGTTTGAGTGAAATTTTAGTAACTCCTCAAATTCGACTAAAAGATTGTTTACAAAACTCGAAAATTTTGGGTATTCAGTATTTATTTTTTTCGTAGAAAATCCCTAGATTTATTAATTGTATTCAATTTTAATATATAATTTTATAAGAAATAGAGTCCATCAATATGTCCTTTTGTTTAATTGTAAAAAAGTACAGTTTATTATATTAAATTTATCTAAAAAGTTGAGTTTGTGAGGTTATAATTCTAAAAAAAAAAGTATGTTTGTACCTATTTGTGGCTAATTTATAGATATATTACATAAATTCAACTTGAAATGATTCTTGTACAAATACTATTCGAACTCGATAAAACTCATTTTCATTTAAACTCTACTCGAAGGGGAAAATGTCTATTCGTACATCCCTACTTTTATTACATTTTTTTCCCCCTTAGATATTTTATTTCTCAAGTAAATTAAGTTAGTTTGACTATAAGATTATAGGAAGGCGTAAATAAACTATAACTACTTAAATCCCGATCGGCTGCATGTGTTTTTAATCATCATTATGTTCCCTTGGATGAAACAAAAAATTGTGAAAAGACAACACACTGGTGTTAAAACATACTATTACATAACTATTTTTACTTTAAGGGCGGTGCCTATTTGAAAGGAATCATCCTCGTGCTGTTGTACAGTCATGAAGCTTCAAAAATTTCTAAAACGACTCTCAATATCATTACAAAATGTTATATTGTCACCCACGACCGTCTGTCAGTAATATGACCCGCTTCAGTGTCAAAATAGTCTTAAGGCGTCTCTCTCGTGCTAGACTGGCCTACTGATGATGGGGAGATCGAGTTTCCACTGAGGTTTTTTTTCATAAATTGTTTTCCACTCCCCTTCCACGCGACTGTGGTTAGATCACCCCTAAAATGCTTCCTTCTTCATCCCTATTTCTTGTAAATATGCGGATATCCCAGAATATGGGTGGCAGGATAAAACTCGAAGTACGGAGAAAAAAAGCCCCCCTCCCCCTCTTGTTTTTTTTTGTATTCGGCAAGAAGCTTGTGAAGTCTTTTCTAAATTTAACAAAAAAAAAACCTCGAATTACAATGAAAGGTTTATTTCATTCAGAAAATAAAACACCAAAATAATCCTCGGATATGTAAACTTCCTGGAAATAGCTTCTCTTTTTTCTCTCTCTAAGATGGTAGTTTGTTTGTCGACGAGACGTAAACATCTTACAGCGATCTTACAAAATGCCTGTTCGATCTATTACTTCTTGCTTTAAGTCTGAGTAAAGTTTATAGGATTTTGTGTAAAGCGAGCTCTCGGCTGTCAAGGGAGGGTGGCTCTAGTCTAATAATACCGCTCTCAGTATACAGGATGTGTCAAAACATCTATGTGAGGGCTGTGCTTCTGCCTGGATTCACTCAAGTGGGGGAGGAGAAGGAAGGGCGAGGAAAATATAGCGGGATTCTCAGATATATAACCTTTCCTCTAACAGTTCTAAACTTTTTGTTTACACTGCGTCTTACGAGAAGGCGGGGCTTAGAATCCCGGCTAGATGTACTGAAAGTGTTTTTGACCATAAGACTTCTCACGTTTTAGCCACACAAGCGTGAATATATTTCCTCTAAATTTTAACTCAATCATCCCAAACCCATTGGTTTAAATATGTTTATAGGCCGGATGGGTAGTAAATCGTGGAATGCTAAATAAAATAACTAGCCTTTTATCGGAATATATGATTTAATACAGCCTATTGGTAACGGTACTTTAATTACAATTTACTTCTTGTTAAGAAATCATTAATTGTCACTGTACGTGTGTACATAATTTTTTGTCAGATACAACTTGTAAATAAAACTTAACAAAAAATAAATAAAACTCGAGAATGATGTTCCTTGCGTTAGTGCTCTTCAATTCTAAACATTATTTTACCTAAACTTAGAAAAGAAATACTTCTGAACGTTCTTGGTTAAAAGCCATTACCCCTATAGTTGTAATACCCCCTGTTTTGTAGCACAACAGGTCATAAAAAAAATACTATCCTGCAAAAAAAAAACACAGTACGTATGGTCACGGTAGATATACTGAACTATCTTCCAGTAAACACCCCAGTCCTTGTATTCAGCTGGGATAATCCCTGATTGCGCCAAAAGCCCTACACCGATTAGAATCTTAACCTTCCCCAGCATTATTGTATACTAAACAACTCAGTGCCTTACAGGTTTACCAGTGGCTTTCAACCGCTTTGTGATTTCTAACCACCTAATTGATTAACGCGTATCTCAAATATCACAAGAATTTAATTATTTGTACAGTAGCCCCATGGCTTCCTTTGGTGCTGACTGACAGCTCACAGCTGACTTCTGACAATCAACATTTATTAAATGATGGCTGTCATAAGTGACAGCTGTTAAACACATGGTTTTGCAGATCATATGGTTCGGCGTAGGGATACATAATTTGGTCTGGTAACTTTTCAAAGCCGTCAGCTGTCAGCTGTGAGCTATCAGTCAGCACCAAAGAAGCCATGGGGCTACTGTAGTCACCCGCTTCGGTAACCGCATGTTCTAAAGCGCCACTCTCGCAATAGGCTAGATTGCAAGTGACGGGGAGATAGAGGTTCGATTCTCGGTCAGGTGTACTGAAGGTGTTTAATAAAACTAGTTTTACACTCTCTCTCCACGCAAATGCGTGTACACCTCTTCTAAATAGAACTTTTATAATTCCTAAAACCATTGGCGTAATTAGTACATAAGCGTATCTGATTTTTTTTCAAATTATGTAACTTAGGAAGAAAGTATGTTAATTTGATTAAAAAGCTTATTTAAGCATAAGCTGCTATTTTTCTATCATGTGAAGCTACAAAAAATTAGTTCAGTAAAAACTTTTACAGACTTCCCTTGTCGCTCAAGGTAATGTGTATTTGCAATGTAAACATAAAAAGTGAGAGAATACATTAAGAGCGTGCATCATTGCAGATCCAACTCAGCTCCCAGTTCGCGCGAGGTACGGGAGTAAAATGGAAAAGAAATGCCAGAAATGTGTGCAGTGCATTCGTATTTGAATGATTACCCGAAATTTTCTGAGGTGACGATGGGGGACAAAGCGACACTTGGCTGTGAAGCCACTCTAAAGTGGTCAAAAATGACCTTTTCAATGCATTTTTTTAATCAAAATAAAATGTAATATTTCAACCATGTACAGTATTAAGATCTTCTATCAACTCTTTATCTCCATTAATGTTTAATCAGAAATAATAATAATAATATTTAGCACCGCGTCTTACTACCCGTTCGGGCTATACGCTTTAAGTACTAATTACTCTAATGGATTAGGAATTGGGAAGGTTGAATTAGAGGAAGTGAA
>CABEEJ010002384.1:93067-108578 GCA_901482245.1 Timema douglasi
ACCCGACCGAGATTCGAACCTCGATCTCCCCGTCCTCAGCAGTCGAGCTCAACACGACAAGCGCGTTAGCCAACTACGCCACCGAGGTGGGTTTAATCAGAAATAATCTAAGTGCAATGGTGTTGGTGTAAATTTACGATTTCGAGCAGACTGTATCACAGAGTTGATGGGAATATGATTCACGCTCTTAATGAATATACATACAAATTTCGTACTGGAATGAAAATACATAAACCATGCTATTAACAAATAGCTAAAGAAAATTCAACGCTTGTTTAAAAGAACAAGTTTAAAAAAAAAGCCCCAATGACTTAATATTTTTTTTGCTTACCTCTAGTAAGTACGTCACATACACCAGCAGGGCTATTATGACCACGACGCAAAACGAATTTGCGACCGTTAGCAGAGAGACGCTAGACTTTGCGTCAAAAGTTATTATGGCCGACCATTTTGCGAAAGCAAGGTCCTTGCGGGCGCAAATATTTTCCTAGTAGCGTGACGCTAAGTTGCGCAGACATTTTACTTGTCCTTTGGTTTGCGTTACGAGGTTATGTTTGCTTGTTTTTGTAATTTATTAAGTGGTTTGTGTTATATTATTTAAACTTGCCATCGCATTAGCCCAATATAATAATCCCAAAACTTTTGTGTGTGTTTTTCACATAATCTAACTTTAAATAGGGCTATTTCATAATGTAGGGATAGTACGCTTATACTGAATGCTAAAATAATATTTTCTTTGAAATATCACACTATCAAATTGCATTATTAGTCACCATCACCACATTGATCATTCTGTTAACAAAGTAATAAAAAGATAGGACTAATTTGTTTAAGAAGCCTCAACAAAACTTTAATAAATTAATCCTATTTAAACTGAATCGTACATATAGTAGTAGCTACTCTCCACATTAATGTGAGTTGTAGGCTATGAAATATTGCAGCCAAGACTGGAAAAACCAAAATAGGCCCTAGCTTAATGTTTACATGTGGTATGGATTAGGCCTAGGTTTTTTAATCATAAGAGGTTTACTAAATTTAACTGAAATCAATAATTAGTTGTTAGGGCTAGTTATACTGAGGTGAATAAATTGCAAACAACTCATTATAAAGAAATATAATATTTTTATATTCTTAATCACTTAAATAAAGTCTCAAGAACTCCCTTTAAATAAAGAATGCATTTTATTATTTTTAGCCATCCAAACCACCCTCTCGTTCATTTTTTATGTTAACCTAGTCAGACAACTGGGTATAAATGCTGATTACTTTGACATAAAGTTGTCGAAAATATTCAGTGTGAACACACTTTTTGGGAGATTTTGATTACTTTCATCAACTTTAAATAACTAGTTTTATTTTCTAAGATATTCACACTGCATATTTGATTCAATCTCAAAAGTGAGAACCTTTTCAACACTGTATATTAATAAAATTAGCACAAAGTCGGCCTATGTATGTTCAAGTGGAGTGCCACATAGATAGGTGATTTTCTTGATTTAATCTCAAGTCAATCAAACAACATAAAATTTAAAACACCTTACTGTAGGCCTATATCTTTGAACGTTCAATTTTTGACTCGACAAAATCGGGAATGGTTTTAAAATAGGCCTACTAATAAAGCCAAAATAGAAAATATTAATTTACTGTTTGATAAATGTTGTTTTCGAGACAAAGTTATATAAGGCATATATTTTTTAAGTTATAAATTAAAGTTATTTTAATTAAAATAGGCCTAAATATAAGGAGAAGTCTACATTATAAACTGTTGAAATGATTTTAAATTAATGGAATAAAACACACTTGTTCCAGTATCAACATGAATATATGAAGAATAAAGCATTGGGTCGTAAAGCATACATCTTACAAAAAACATTGTTTCTTTATTAGCCAACTTTTCATACTAATTTATTCATTTCCCCGTGTGACATTACTATTTTAATGCATAGTTCACATGATTTTTTGACTACAATATGTTCTATGTATTGAATAATGTAGGCCTAGTATTTTTTCATTTCAAATCGTAAGCAAACAAAATTATGCAAGAGATTTATTAAATTAAGTTGGGTTAATCTTTCTTGCAAATAATGTGACTTGTGATCAGCTGTTTGGGAAAATAGAAATAAATGAATAATGTTCAGTCATGAATACCAGCATTCTTGAAATAAATGTACCTAATTTCTAGCCTCTAACTTCTTAAAAGGTAATATTCTTTGGAAAAGTGTTGCCAACTGTTGACGCAAACTGATTTTATTCTGTGCGTTAACGCTAGAAGCAAAGTCGAAGCTAAAACTAGCGGACGATACAAAGTGTGGTGGTCATAATAACCCAAACGCTATCTTTTCCTCTAAAGTGAAGCTAACTAGCGGTAGCAACTAACTTTGCGTCGAATGTTCATAATAGCCCTGCAGGAGAGGGAAAATCACAGCTTGAACACGCAAACAAAATGTTAAAAATACCCCTGATATTTGCTAGAACCGCTTCCATCCTTTCCCAACCGAACATTGATTGCAGTTGGTTCCAGTCGCCACCAGTCAGTGTAAACACGACTTCAGGACAAGATTTTTGGCCCTTTTCATTTGGCGTGGAAATGCAGAGCCATGTTAACAAACGGTTATCTTCAAGAATTTTTATTGTTTTGCAATTTTTTTGTTCGGAAACGGTTCGTTCAGGAATAGAAACATGTTGATTAAGTTATAATTTTTTGTATACACACCTTCTCTTTAATTTTAACCGTGATCAAATATCGATAAACTGATATTTCCAAACGTATGATCTTTCTGCAAGACCTGTCCGGTAGCTACGGTTTCCGTGTTCTTGTTGGCGCGGAAGGATACTTTGGTCGGTTGTGAAGCCACGCCACGTCTTTCACCCTCCCGTCCACCATCCTACAAAATAGGTTTTAGACTTGCACCCGACAGGGCCAAGTCACGTATTTAAGTTTGTAATTTTGTGAGTGCTTCCCAAATGTCACACAGTTATATTTTCTGCATATATTCCATTCACGGTAGAAATTACCCTCTGAAATGTCTTTTTTCCTACCAATATCCTGCTATATAATAGATTTCTGGTAAGGGAAAAGGCCTTTCAGAAAACAATTCCTACGCTGAACAGACTTTATACCCTTCCTCTATCGGTTTATTCCGAAAGATAAGAAGTTTAGAGCGTATAACCGGAACGGGTAGTAAGATGCGGTGCTAAAACAAAAGTTTACATTGTTTGATTCCACTATGGCGTAGCTTTTTAAGATAGTGTAGTCCTTCAAGGGAAGAATGCTATCTTTCAGGATAAACAAAGTATACATTTTAATCTGAAAGGAAATAACTTACCTTACTCGTTTCTACCAGAATAGGGGTATTCAATTTGAAGTACGCAAATACATCCTAGGGAGTACGTAATTTATATTTTATATATATATATATATATATATATATATATATATATATATATTATACATCATTTGAAACCCATTATTTTGATTCATTCTTTTGAATGTAGTTTGATTAAATTTTTTTAACGCCGCTTTTTACTACCCATTCGGATTATACACACATGTAGGTGACTAATGACGCTAATGCGTTTAGGAAAGATTACATTTAGATAATATGTACCCGAATTTGCTTGGAGGGAGAATGAAAAATCATTTTGGAAACAATCTCACTACACCCGATTGATATTCGAACTCCACGTCATCGGCAGTCTAGTCTACTGCTAGAGAAGTGCCTTAGACCATATGGCCACCGAAATGGGCTAATATAGCTTAGAGGTAGATTATGGAATATGTATAACTTGCATTATGCACCAACAATTTTGAGTTTGCAAAGTTGAGAAGAAATTATATATTTAGGTACGCGAACAAAAAAAAAAAGTCGAATATTACTGGACTATGGTGTCGTTTATAACAGCGGTTGGCAGCCTAAGGCCCACGGGTTGGATCCGGCCCTGTGACTGATTATATCCAGCCCGAATTTTTTTTTTTAGAAAACAAGCACTCATTGTGTTAATAAAAAATGGGCTAATAACTAATTACGTTACGAGAAATATAAAGTTTACAAAGGTATGTTCTCGGTTTTTTCCAAACTGGCCTACCAATTTTTTTAACACCATATGGCTTGTGATATCAAAATGTTTCCTGGTCACTTGTTTATAACATTGACCATAGTATAATCCATCAATGTAAGACTGTTTGCCACCACCCATATCGGAGGTTGCATGGCCTAACGCGTCTCTGTCGTGTTAGGCTGGTTGTTGCTAACGAGTATATTGGGGTACAAATGCCGATTGAATGTACTTAAGGTGTTTTTATCCTAAATGGTTTCTCACTCTTATTCCACTTTTCCACATTACATTTCCTCTGAAATGTTACTTCCCTTATTCCTTTTATATCAGCGGTATTAATATAAGATTACAGCTCGAACGAATACTAAGACGTGGGAGTGAATAAAGAAGTCTGCTGCTACCTTTCATAGTACTATAGGTCTATGAAAAAAAACTATTCAAAAGACGTATTTTTAGAAATATGCTTGATACGTATCTACGCTTTTCCAAAGAACGACATGGATTTGTTCTTCGCCTCCATGTTTCTGAGCCAAGGAGGGTGGGTCCAAAACAATTGTATGATTAGTAACTTGAAAATTAACACATATTGGAAAGTAGATACTCACTAACTAAATAAAAAGCAAACAACATAATACACTTTTTTTTAATTTTTTGAAGATAATGTCACTCAAGTGATCTCTACTGGATGTCGGACAAACCTCAGCACTTTCTTCAGCGTAGAACGTATAATTGTTTGTATCGGGTGACCTGGTGGTCTAGGGGTAAGGTGTCAGACTTTTGTGCTGGCGGCCGGGGTTCAATCCTCGGTCCTGGCACAGATTTATCTGATTACCAAACCCTTCCTTCACCTCTGACAAGACATCTTGTGAATGTGGGGGATGCCAGGCCTCCACCGTGGTTCGGATTCCACGTTCAACTGTAGGTCCTCCATTTCATCTCACAATCACCCTACCATTACACATTAGCGTAAGTGCGTATAACCCGAACGGGTAGTAAGACGCGGTGCTAATAATAATAATAATTTTTCCATCCCACGCTGTACTATGTCCAATTTTTCGATCGGACCTTTATTATTAAAATATCATATCATATTTTTGTTGAGACAGTTCTAAAAATAACCTGCCATCTACCCACGTAGGATCGTTAGGGTGGTGTGTGCATGTGCAAACTAATAGTTTGTTGACTGAGGGCCATGAAACGAGGACCGTGCAATAACATGTTGAAATTAATTATCATTAAAGTTGTGAAACCTCCCGAGAACTCTACATTCCTAAGAGTTTGCCAAGAAGTTTTTCTCCGTTGACTATCAGACCGGGGGGTCCGCCAAAGATTTATTGGATTACACAAAGTGATCCAGAGGGGTAAGGGGAAAACCATTTTGGATAGATTACCCTCGGTACACCCGACCGAGATTCGAATCTCGATCTCTTCGTTGTTGGTTATTAACAACAACAAAAAAAGTTTTGGTTGAAGCCTTCACAATGCTATACAAATTGATCGTGATTACAATATGTTTGTTTGTAAAACTTAAATGTAAATATTCCATTTATTTGCATTAATTAATTCAGTGTCCTCCAAGATTCGTAAATATATCTTTTTCTACCCTGAAGGCTACGAAGTTAAGGAAAAAGCCTTTATGTTAGTTAAATTAAACGAAGTAGTAATTTGTATCTACTTGTTTAAGTCGATGTCAGCGCTGCTTTTGTTACTTTTGTTCGTAGTCAATCGGATTAACCATATTTCTATCGACCACGGCGCAACTTTCTTAGTTCGTAAGTTCGCTGGTAGATGGCTCAAGTGCTATAAAATCATACGTACGAGACCTTTGAATTAACTATTGACCAGTAGCAATATATATATATTTTTTAGTTTGGTTGTAGCATAAATTATAATATTATATTCTGTTTATAGACCTTCATGTACATATTTTGGCTGGGCATATTATTTATCTTATTTGATTGACTAATTTTTGAATTTCAAGAAATAAGAATTCTAAGTTCAGTTGGTACGGCATTCTGATTTGTTTAAATTTGTATCTATTGTATTTATTTGTGTCACCTTCATTAAATTTGACATTTAAAATAATCACACTAATTAAGTGGGCCTATACATGTTCATAGAACTCAAACCCTAATAAAAATGTTATGTTTTTAGCGTTAGGCAGTCCTTTAGGGTGTGCATAGTACCCCTACATTCTCACCCAGAGTTGGGGGACCTGAAATCCATAGATATGGATTAGTGAATGGGGGAAGGGAAAGTACAAATTTAATGTAAAATGAACAGTATTTGTATTCTTCAGAGGAAAGAAAAACTTTTAAAAAATGAGGTACCTACTGTACATAAGAGGAAATACGAATTGGCCCCCACCAAACCTTTATTAGTACCGTTTTGGCCCCAGCCATAATACTAATTAGGCCCCACCAAACCTTACGAATTCGGCTTCATGAACTAAATAAAGACTTTCATTTTCATTTTTAAAAGATTTTGATCGTGGGGTACTTAGATTAGGTTAGGCTTGTTTAAGTTGGTATTCTTTTGCGTCAAAGGTTAGGTTAGTTTTTAGTTTTTTATAGCGCCGTGTCTTACTACCCTTTCAGTATATACGCTTATGTAGTAATTACGCGAACGGTTTCTAGAGATTATGAAAGCTATATTTATAGGAAGTGTACCCGCATTTGTGTATAGGAAGAGTGTAAAAATCAGTTTGGAAAAAACCACCCTCAGTACACCCGACTGAGATTCGAATCTCGATCTCCTCGTCATCGGTAGTCCAACCTTCTTGAGAGTAGCGCGTTAGCTCCACGCGGCCACCGAAGTGGGAAAGGTTTTATTTAAATTAGAATTATGTTATGTAGTATTTGGATGTTTCTTATTATCCATCACTTAGAGGTTCTTCGTTCAGCTTGAGAAAACATTTAGAGCAATCCTATATGGAGCACCACAACATCCAGGACTAAGTTAGTACACCAACATGGAGCCGAACTCCGGCAATGGGGACGAATTCAAATACAGTCCTTACATAATTAGCTTAACGAAATTGACCAAAAGAGATTAAAGTCTCATCTTCCGGTCCTAGATAATGAGGCAATGCTCACCAGGTGTTATTGACTTTAATTACATCATCACATTAAAATGACGAAGCCAATTCCTGTTTACTGTGTACCCGCCTCGGTGGCGTAGTTGGCTAACGCGCTTGTCGTGTTGAGTTTGACTGCTGAGGACGGGGAGAGCGAGGTTCGAATCTCGGTCGGGTGAACTGGGGGTGGTTTTTCCTAAATGGTTTTCCACTCTCCCTCCACGCGAATGCGAGTTCACTTCCTCTAATTCAACCTTCCCAATTCCTAATCAATTAGAGTAATTAGTACTTAAAGCGTATAACCCGAACGGGTAGTAAGACGCGGTGCTAAATGTTAATGTTTACTGTACAAAATCATAAGTGGATGGTCATTTCTTAAGTTTTTTTATATATACTTGCTCCAAAATAATCCTAACTTTGTGTACTTTAATTTCTACAACATTCTGAAAATTTTATATCAGTCAATTCGGTGTTTTAGTGCGTTTAATAAATACAATTTTTATTTTAAAACTCATATATAATAATATCAACCCGTACGCACGCCTGTGATTTTTTTTTAAAGAAACGGAACAAGGATTTTCAAGACCAAATAATATTTCTGTAGTTTAGTTTCACCTGAATTTGTTTCTTTGTTTATTATATATAGAACATTGTTTTTAACGCAGCAATTTCTAATGCTTCAAACGACATCTCCACTTTAACAAACAAAATATATTCTACAAGTCGAGTCATCTATCATACAATCGATTTTACTCTAGCAGGTTTTTTTTATCACCGCTTCTTACTACCCGTTTAGATTGTACGATTATTTACTAATACTAGGGATTAATAAGGCTATATTTAGAGGAAGAGTACCCGCATATGCATAGAGGTAAAGTGGAAATTTCATTTTTAACTCCTCAGTACATCCGACCAAGATTCGAACCTCGATCTCCCCGCGATAGACAGTCTAGTATACGGTGAGAGTAGCGCCATAAACCGTACGGCCACTGAAGTGGGTTATTTTAACTGCTATCAGGCAATTTAAACACACAGGCCACCTACACGTGGGCGATGCTTTCGTACGTAATTCAGTACATTTCACTTATTACCGTGCGAACGCTTCGGTGCCCGTACGGTCTATGTCGTCACTCTCGCAACAGAATAGACTTATGAGGAGATCGAGGCTAGAATCCCGCTCGGTTATGTATAGGTATAGTTTTTGTTCTAAATATTTTTCCACTCCACCTTCATGCAAATGGGGATGCTCTTCCTTTAAATTCAACCTCTCATTTCTAACACATTATCGTGGATATTAATAATATAATACTGTGCTTCTGAGCTGCATCATTTGTAGTCCAGTATTGGAAATAGTCAGTACTAATGTACCGTCGTCCTGGGGACGCCCGAATGTACTGATCGTACATCCTCTCCGTGGAGGTTAGTGGGTATGAGGGTGTGGAACTGGTGGAAACACTTAATCCTAACCAACCAAACCCCCTGGTGACCTATGGGGTAGTTCCCCTTTCGGGAAACATACCCAAGGTACCAGTCGGGAATATGAACCGGGACCCCTAGGCTCGTAGCCAGATGAACTAACTAACCACTACATTACGGGGGTCGGCTAACGTGACTAGTGAGATGCAGTGACAAAAATAAAACTGAATGTTTGTAATTTTTATTGGCTTTTTTAAAAAAAATATTGTGTACTGAATAACCTTGTGTTCAATAGAACTCGTTAAGTAACAGAAATAATAATAATGTCAATAAAAAGTGCTAAACAGCGGTATAGGCTGTTTGTCTTTCTACTATTTACCGACTCCAACTTATCGTGACTGATATTTTTCTCCTTTCTTTTATTTCAGCTGCCGCCATTGGGGACCTTCAACGAACAGGTAAGAAAGATCCTCATCACGGTTAAAAATAGCTGATATAAAATACTCAATTTAGGTCCTAGGCCAAGAAAATGGCAACTAGAAAATGTGAATGTAGAAATTGTAGTTATATTTATTAGTAAAATTATGTATGTTTAAGCCACCAATACATTTTTACACTTTTCGAGCATGTTTGTCAAATTATCAGATATAATTTTTTACACACATATACGTACGTGCACATACGCGCGCGTGCACACACAGACACACACTCTTTCCTCTTAAGAGGAGATGGAAGGGACCGCGAGCTAAGGGTGCTGTCCAAGTATCTTAACTATTGCCAATCAGATGTTGAGTTTAGGTTAGTATCAACAAAAACCTTCAACATTAAACGAGTTTTGTGTTTACTGTAATGAACACAACACTAATCTCTACAAGCCTATATAAAAAAAAGTTTAAAAGTTTAAACTCTACACTCTGAAATTTCCAAAAATCAACATACTTTGGTCGTTCATTAAGATTAAAAGTCACTGTAAATTAATAAGTGTAGAATGTATCTTTATAAATCTAATTATGGAATTTATTAAGGAACGGGGGAGAACATTAATTGTGTTGGTATTTGTATTTTCCTCTTCTCTTGTTTGTTCTCATATTGCTTAACAGCTCCACCCAGTAACGATATAAACCTACTTGGTTTCTGGCGTTTATAAATTTCTGTTAGACTCTTCTAGCACCTTAGGATGGGAGTGTTGGGAACCTCAGTTAAAACCAGTGATTTTGCAGTTTTTTATAACAAAACTTTTTTTTTTTTTTTGCAAAAACAAATAAAATATTGTTCCACTAGAAATATAGTTTAATTTTCTCAATATAATGATATCAACACTTTGTTGAATATCTGTTAAAGGTGTCCTGGAATTTAATGACAACTTTTCTTTTCATTTAAAAAGTGTCTAATATAATTGTAAAATTCTCATGACAAATATTCAAGAACTGTTAATATCAACATATGAAGAAAACTAAAATATATGTTTATACTGGAGCAATATTTTATTTATTTTGGCCAAAAAATAATTTTGCTATAAAAACTACAAAAACACTGATCTTAACTCGCGTTCCCTACATCCCCACCTTAAGGTCAGTATTTTTCTAAATTTTATAACAAAAAACTTTTTTGTCAAAATTAGAAAAAAAATGTTGCTCCAAAAGACGAATTTAGTTTAAATTTCTGCATATCAATATTTATTCAATATTTATTCGTTATTATTATTATTATTATTATTATTATTATTAGCACAGCGTCTTACTACCCTTTCGGGTTATACGCACTTACGCTAATGTGTAATGGTAGGGGGATTGTGAGATGAAATGGAGGACCTACAGCTTAACGTGGAATCCGAACCACGGTGGAGGCCTGGCATTCCAGTGGAGGCCTGGCATTCCACACATTCACAAGTTGTGATTAATACACATCTTGTCAGAGGTGAGGGAAGGGTTTGGCAATTAGATAAATCTGTTCCGGGACCGAGGATTGAACTCCGGACCCCCAACACAGAAGTCCGACACCTTACCCCTAGACCACCAGGTCACCCTATTCGATATTACTCGTGGTTATCGCTGAATTTAGCCAGGAGTATTTTTAATCAAACATTCAAGAACTCTCCCGATGGAAACGTCTTTTATCCAAGACCTTGAAGACTCCTGTACCAAGCAACACACTAGGGAACGGCGAAAAAAAACCAACTTTACTAGTAAAAAAATAACCTCTTGAAGTATTTTCACTTGTGTTTTGAAACACGGCTCACGTGAAGGGCATTCGATTTACAAGGCCTTGAATCTTGCATTATTAAGAATTGTTTATAAATAAAAATAAAACTGGTTTTACGTTGACTTAGGTATCGGAGCTTTTCAAAATAAAGTGAATAAAATCCTTCTCGCTAAGACTTGACAAAACAATTTTATTGGTAATAGTCATTACTGTACAAATTTTGACTTGGCCCGTTATGTATCCTCACGCTGCGGTTTTCCCGGTGAGATTGATTGTTCATATACCGTCCAGTAATCTTTTACATCCCACAATCGACATGGGACCACCGGCTCTACTCCCTATCCGAAGGAATTTGTGCTACGAATTTTTAATCACTCAAGAAAAATCCGCTGACCTCGGCTGGGTTTGAGCCCACTAAAATCAGGTCCTGAGGTAAGCACTTTACTCAAAGACCACCGTGGTCGATTTTTATTTTTATTTTAACAAATTACGTTCTAGTTAGTTTAGTAACAATCAACGAGATTATCTAATTTAATAAATTGTATAAAAAGGTAGTTTAATTTGACCAAAATGCACCAGTATCCCCTAAGAAGAGGTTGTAAGACCACACTAGAAGAAAATTCAATGTTTTCATATGGATATTGAACCCTGGACTTCCGATTCAGAACCGCGCTTAAGTGTCTTTGAGTTATTTTTTGTTACAAAAATTAACTAATCTAAAAAAGAAAAACAGGATTTAGAAGATAATTTAAAATCACTTTCTCTTGAAAAACCATAAAGTTGACCCCTTCTTTCCACTTTTCCCACCCCTTACCTCCTTTTCAGCGTCTTATACCCAGCGGTAAATTTAATGTGGGTTCTTATTTTCACTAAAAAAAAATAATATTGAGCATCGATATTATTTCATATTTCAACACACATAAACTCATTCACTGTAGACTGTGTTAAAAAGTGAACCTTTTCTAACATACCGAGAGCATTGGTAAAATCAGGTCATGTCGCTTAAGTTAACCAGGATTTATATAGCCCTTATCTTTAATGACGTCACTACATCCCAGCAAATACAGTCATACCATAAAAAGTGGACGTAAACATAACGTTTCTCAAGAGACATAATGGTTACTTTTTTATTCGTAAGGTCTTACATGTTCTTATGGTCGGGCTGTCATAGAAAAAAAGCATTTTAGAAAGGAATAAACAAGTATGATATCCAACAATGGCTAAAGACACTATGTCATAGCATGGCGTATGAATACATGAAAGTATATATAGTAGCTTTTTAAGCTACTAAATAACTTAGTATGATTAGTAGGCTTAACGATTGAGAGGGTAACAGAGGAAATGCAACAACATTAGCATAAAGATAGGATAGGAAAACCACAGCGATACAAACCACAATATCATAACTATTACTATAATATTAATATACATTAATTATATTAATATTTAATGAAAATATTAATGATATTATAAATATTTCCTTTTATATTATATTGATAATATTTATTGATATTTCATGGAAATATTATTAATATTACAAATATTTTATTGTGTAGGCCTACACCTCATAAGAATGTCTAATTATGCTAAATTTTGGACTCGTACATTAATTACCCTACCTTAACAATGTTACGGGAAAAACATAAAATAGAAAGTTTGACCCCTTATAAATCGTGAATTTCAATTATTTGAAATAATTGGATCACTATTTATAGCTTATAATTTAACACTTGTTAAAATTGTACCACCCGCTTCGGTGGCCGCGTGGTCTAACGCGCTACTCTTGCAGTGGGATAGACTACCGATGACGGAGGTGATCGAGGTTCGAATCTCGGTCGGGTGTACTGAGGTTGGTTTTTTCCAACATAGTTTCCCACTCTCCCTTCACGTAGATGTGGATACACTTCCTCTGAACATAACCTTTCTAATCTCTAAAACCGTTAGCGTAATTAGTACTTAGGCCCTAAGCGTATAACCCGAACGTATAGTAATAAGCAATGCTATAAATAAATTAAAATAAATTGTGCCATAAAACTTTGATGGTCGAATGTTATTGAATATGTGAAAAACATTTTCCATTATAAAGTAGATAAATGTTTTCCAAAACGAAACATGTTGCGTCTGCCATATGTAACTGTGTAACCACCTCACCAATCTAAGGAAGAGATCAACCAGCCCACGCGGCGTAAAGAGGAGCAACCCGAGCCGTCATCCACGGACCACAGTGTCGGTCGTCCCGTCAGAAGTGGGTCATTGGTTCAACCCCGCGTGAGGGTCGCTGGCCTCTCGCCTAGACAAGGACAGAAGTCTACTTGTAGACGAGGAGAGAGCGAAAGAGTCAAGATAGAGGCTGACGGAGAGAAGGAAGTACTGTTCAACCAACATAAGGTTGCCGAAAGGGGACTATTGGGGCCCTGTGGAGCAGGGGGAGTGGGGTGTTGAAGATGATACAGAAAAAAACAACCATTTTTAGGCCATGCGTGGTTACCACGGGCAGTCCCGGGTACTTCTATAGTATCATATGAATTACATTGAATTAGTAAGCTTTTGTGGCTGCGTGGATTAAGGCGCTACACTTGCAGTAGACTGGACTGCCGATGACGGAGAGATCGTGGTTCAATCCCGGTTAGATGTACTGAAATGGTTTTTTCCTAAATGATTTCCCACCATCTCTCCACGAAAATGTGAATACACTTACTCTCAAATTCAACCTTTCTCTGTCCTAACCCGTTAGCCTGGCAGGGGTTGTCAACCTGTGGCCCGCGGGCCACTTGAGGCCTGTGCAAACATTTTTTGTGGCCCACTGGCTTATTGAAAAATATAAAACTATTCCAAGGGAAAAAATAATATACATATATATATTAAATGATCAACTAATAATATAAATACGTATTTTATTTACACATTTTACGTTATTTTATAAATGATTTTTGCTTTTTATTCGAATAAAGGTATTGCGTTTTAATACAAAATGTACTTTGAACCGGCAAATGACAGCTCTAGTAGACAAAACAAATCGTGCTACCTCCTGCTATGAAAAATATAAAAATAGGAAAAAACAACCGAGAACATACTTTAGATGGGAAATCCTAATCCCCAGTGTGAGTATAAGTGTGAGCTAATACGAATATTTTAATATTTATCCAATCCGACTACTATCGGTACAATATGGCGGCCCACGAGCCAAAAATTATTATTATTATTATTATTATTATTATTATTAGCACCGCGTCTTACTACCCGTTCGGGCTATACGCACTTACGCTAATGTGTAATGGTAGGGTGATTGTGAGATGAAACGGAGGACCTACAGTTTAACGTGGAATCCGAACCACGGTGGTGGCCTGGCATTCATTCCCCACATTCACAAGTTGTCTTGTCAGAGGTGAAGGAAGGGTTTGGTAATCAGATAAATATTTGCCGGGACCGAGGATTGAACCCCGAACCCCCAGCACAGAAGTCCGACACCTTACCCCTAGACCACCAGGTCACCGACATGAGCCAAAACATGAGACAGAAAAACTTTGGCCCTCTGGACATAAAAAGGTTACTGTGTTAGCGTAATTAGTACGTAAGCTCAGGTGCAGTTTACGGCTCTACTGCCCATAGGCACTAGATAATTTGCCGCCCTTTTTCATACCTTAAGTTCTAACCTTCTAAATCCCCGTTTCCCCCCTACAACCGCTCATACACTGACACATATATACCATAAGTGATATCTGGGTAGTGACGGATAAATAGTGCTTACATTATTTAGTTATTTATTATAGTGAGAATTTAAAAGTATTAATAATAAATTATTATTATTATTATTATTAGCACCGCGTCTTACTACCCGTTCGGGTTATACGCACTTACGCTAATGTGTAATGGATGGTAGGGTGATTGTGAGATGAAATGGAGGACCTACAGTTTAACGTGGAATCCGAACCACGGTGGAGGCCTGGCATTCCCCATTAATAATAAAACAAAGACTTTTAAAAAAAATACTCCAACACCATCACAGCACACACATTCAAATATTATTTAGTTTAAAAATATAAATTCTGCATTAGTAGACTGTAGAACATGTTACTACAGATCAAAATATTAGCATGTACACAATAAGAAAATAGTCTATAGTATCTTTCGCCTTGATTTCTGCTGAGCGAACTGGTCAATGATGCCAGACAAATACCTTTTATCCAATAAGTGACCTTCAATCAAGACGATTGTCGGGGAATTAAGTCGATACTCTGTCATGTTGGTACGCACATATAGCAAACGACAACAATCACACACACACACACACACACACGATGAAATCATAAAATAATTTTAACTGGCAGAAAAATATGGCTTTTTTTTTTCGTCATTCAAAATTTGCCGCCCCTAAAATCTGCCGCCGTAGGCACGTACCTACTAGGCCTATGCGTAAATCTGCCCCTGCATAAACTGAATAAATAAATAGTACGACGCGGTGCTAAAAGAAAACTAATTTTGGGGCTAATCGAATGGAAGAAAATGGTGTAGTAAGCTGCGTTGGGTTGAAACTGTCTGTTTGGCTTTGAGGCGATCAGTGTATATAGTCAGATTTAGGTATTAAGGAACTTTTTTGACAGTTATAAATATACTAAAACAATATTTATATATGTATACGTCATGTCATAGGATCTGCAACTGTCGCTTTTGATATATATATAGTACCAATACCAATGCAATTCTATCAATAATATGGTAAAACTCGCTTTGCGCGTTGGGGGGCTACACCCCCCCCCCCCC
>CABEEJ010002385.1:0-23170 GCA_901482245.1 Timema douglasi
TCTTCCTGCCACGTCCCGTGGCAGCAAGTATATTACCTGTCATTTTTCTTCCTGCCACGTCCCGTGGCAGCAAGGTCGGCCTTATAATAAAATACAGATTGATGTAAATTTTTAAAATATTTTCATGAACAGTTGTTATGGTTATGATCTCGAACTAGAACTATTTAAGCATTGTGGAATGTCTATAGCGGATAGATTCTGCTCTAATCTTTGTCTAGTGTATTGCTTTTTTGCCATTCTCCCTCCACATAATTGTGGGTACAGGTTCTCTAAATTCAACCTTCCTCGTGCATAATCCACATTAGAGTACTGTACTTAGTGCATATGATTATAATTTGAACACAATATTAGCGTACTGTACTTAGTACATATGGTTAGAATCGGAACAGGCGTGATACTAAAAAAAGTCAAAACTTTTTTTCTGTTTCAATAAAAATAAAGTGCTAAAATTAGACATAACCTTTTAAAAACTTAAAATAACTATTTACCAAAACTTAAGAAAAATATTCGACGATTTGTCCGTAGATATTTTCAGTTTTTAGTAACACGAAACACTTAAAAAATTCAAGAAATTTTATTTTTTTAAATATTTGTGGAAACTCATTTTATTGGATGAGTCTAGATAACTAGTTATGTATTTAATTGTTTAGCTAAAGTTAAACATATTTCTATACATTTGTTTAAACGCTTTCTTAATTCCTGGACTAATTGGTAAAATTAACCAATAAAACGTGTTTGGGCAACTATTGGTTTCACCTAATACTACTTTTCTTATCCTTTGGACTAGACTACTTACTCATGCTGCTTTTGTCAATTGTTTACTTAAGGTGCGGCAGAAGGGAGCACGAGTAATTTTACAGTTTTTAAAGCATTACATTGTTTTGGACAAATAAATAAACTATTTCTTCAGTATCAACGTACAGTCTAGTTTTATTCACGTGCTAATTATCAATAGATCTTGAATATCTGTAAATGGTGGGAATTTTGTCAAAACGTTTGAATAAAAAGAAAAAGTTTGACCAAATTCCAGGACGCCCTTTATATATATTAAAGATCTGTTGATATTAGTATGTGCAGAAAACTAAACTCTATGTTGCTACTAGATAAATATTTGATTCATTTTGGCCAAAAAATGTAATGCTTTAAAAACTGTAAAATTACTCGTGCCCTTCTGCCGCACCTTAAGGAGAAAATCTTCGCTACAAAAATCAACTAAGTTGCAGTTTTCCCAATTTCCCAATTATTTAAATGCCATTGCGACTGTAGCTAAACCCAACCATCCTGAAAGCATTCATCCAGGAACACATTAGCGGTCTTAACTTTTACCTATTGAAATACATAATAGTCACACGAAGAAAGCTATTCATTGATCACCTTACACTACAAAATACTGGTTAGAGCTGCGTTTTCTTTTCAAGTTTAGTTTATTTAACCAATTACCTAATATGACTTACATTAAAAGTAAATGTTTTATTTAAATTTGTATTTGTTGGTGTTAAATTCTATAGTTATTATCTATATTTATATCTAGTGCGTTTTTTGACTCATAATAATGTGACGTCAAATCATGTAAGCCGGTGTCCGTGTGTAAGGTTGTGTGCACCCTTTCCGAGGAAGCCATTTTACCAAAGAGCGTTTCATACTTTTCATTGAATGAAACAATCTACTATTCTTTAATTTTAGTGTGTACTGACTATGAGAATAAAATCTGAAATGGACAATGATGATAAAGGGTGAGTATTACAATCAATTTATTCTAGTTATAGTGTTTTTTGTTTATAAATTTAAAGTTTGTAATTTTCAGCATAATCTGTTTGTAATGCTTTATTTCACCTCGTTCCTTACGTGCTAGGAAAACTTCTATAAACTTTAATTTCTTTGCATTTGCAATTAGTAGGCCTTTTAGCATACCCGTATATGTTATTACATCGTTTTATTCATACTAATTTGTTGACTTAATATGTTATTCTCAGTTACTAATGATTTAAGAACGCCGGTCAGATTTCCGGTTTGGAGGCAAATTGGGTATGATGCTCATTTAAAAAAAAAAAAATTTGTTGAAATAAATTATCATACTAACCTAATAAACATCCTTTACCTTTTTATTTTCTTGCTCCCTAATCTGTATAAACAACTTTATTTTTTAAAAAAAGCGCAAACATTAAAATGTTTTTACACTTTTATTATGTAGCTGTAGTAGGGTGGCTTAATTAGCCAAACTTCTAGCTTGAGCTGCGTCTTTCTAAACTTTCTTTTCAAAGATCTTGGAGAACTAGCTTGAGCTGAGTCTTTCTAAACTGTCTTTTCAAAGATCTTGGAGAACTGGTACTGAGTTAACGAAAGCAAGGCAGAGATGGTAATGAGTGGAAAAGAAAGGAATACCAAAGAGAATTATAGATATGTGTAAGGAGTATGGAAAGGAAGACTAGTGGTAAATGGAAATATAGACCTCTTTAGGAAAAATACCACAAGAAAGATATGGGAGGAATAGATAACAAGTGTGTGAATGAGAGTAGAAGATTGGATGCAAATAAAGCAGGTAGAATGGTGGAAGGAAAAAGAAACACATTTAACTAAACTTAACCAACCAAAGGCTGGAAATGATTTATGATTTCAAGCACTGTAGAATCATTGTCCTAGTTTGTGTTTTGTTTCAAGTCAGGAATTCTGATCACTCACTAGGAGCCCACGTTTCTTTATTTTAAGTTTGAATGTTAAAGCTGATTGTAGGATTGCAGTAGGCTTCATATAGGCCTAACCAATAACACATAAAAATCATTTGACTTTTTAAATTATAATTTATTTCATTGTCAAGTGCTGTGTGGCTAGTGTGTAACTAAAGCAAATGGGTTTGTGCACTATAATTGTTAATGTAAGTGCCATTCACACAAAAAATTGTAGCTTGTTTATTTATCTACAAGCTAGAATAGTTTTTTGGACAATTTTTTTAACAATTAAAAAAAATTCCTCTATAGGTAACCAAGTTTTTCACCTGTAAACAAAGGTTGATCCCATTAAATTCAATAAATACAAATTCTGTTTGGGATAAGATAAGAACATGCAAATAGGCTTGCCTTTGTTTTAGCTTAAGTTTAATATATAATTTGTGAGATAATAAAAGGCCTTTCTCTTTTGGATATGATTTGGGAAATAATACAAGGTCTTATTAAGTCTTTTAGGAATATAATTTGTGAGATAATACAAAGCCATAGTCTTTGAGGTAGACCCATAACCCATTTTCCTGAAATATTTCACAAGTCAAGTGGTGGTTTTCAGGAATAATTTGAAAATATTGTGCTTCAAACTTTTTCTTTCTTTAAAAGATCAACTCCATTGTATTAGAAAAATCATGCGACACACTGACACATTGGCACACTCTACCCAATAGGAAGCTAACATTCACAACATCAAGTTGTTAGGAATTTTTCTATTAGTTTTGACAGACACTGGTGACAAGGGGTCCAAGAAGCAAGGGATAGGATACATGTAAGCTGCTTGTGTGTATGAATTCATACCAGTAATATATCAGTAAACACAGTGATAACAGTGTGCCACAACTTTGTAATAACACAGTGCCAGTAACATAAATCTATAAATGTCACATAAAAAAATCTATAAGTTAGTAAAAACTATCATTTAATATCATTTCTTAAGTACCGAAGGTGTACTCATATAAATAAATTGTGTGTAACATAAAAAAGTTGTGCTCATTTCAGAAGAATAAGTATCATACATAATCAAATCACCCAACTGTGACAAATACGCAATAAGGCATTTAGGCCTATGCGTCATCATAAAATTCTGTATCATCCACATCAAATATAACAAAATTCGTATCTAAGTTATTGTCTTACAAACTGGGTATTTTGAGGGTGAAAAATGGAGAAATTCAAATGTGAAAAAAAATTGCATTCCTATAATTAATTTCTAAACATTATTAAAATGATGACATTTAAAGGAACACTTTTAGTTGTTATTATTTAAGTATTTATTTGCAATTATTAAAATATAGGTTAACAGGGGAATGACTTTAAGTATAACATACAGTATTTTCAACTAATGTTGCTAACCTTCAATTTTAGCTTAAAATATTTATCTCTAATGTTGTTCAAATACATCAACTGCAGTTGGAAATTTATAAAACACTCTGTTCCCTCGTAACTCAAGGGATGGTTCTGAAAGAATTGAAATTATTTGTTCAAATGAAATGTATGAAACATTATCTTCATCATGTTTGAAGAGATGGATTCCTTTTTGGTTACTAACTCTAAAGTACATTACTTTGATGTCACCATCTTCCTCTATTTGGTTCTGGCAAACTGCAATGTACCTATATTTATGATTTTGTTTAGATTTTTTTTTCCCCAGTTAATTGAATGAGTACAAATGTTCCAGTTTTTAAATTTTCTACACTTAAAGGGAGCCTATTTACTGAAACATTGTTTTCATTGGTTTCATCATTATCACGACTCGAGTAAACATCTTCATAATGCAACTCTTTGCAATGTTTTGGCTGATGACTGACAACAAGTTCATCTTTTGCAAAACACGATATTTTAGATTCATATATTAATGTGCCAATTTTGTAATGTGTGCACCTTTGACACTTAAAATAACTACGTTTTCGTAAGCTCAGAATACCAGATTTTGCATCCCCAAATACTTGATATACTTGCATGGTACCATAAAACGTTTCAAGCATATTTGTTCCAACTGTAATGATACATTTTCAATTTGTTTGTTGGCTATTGCAATAATATCTTATCCCAAGAACATTTTCAGTTAAAGTTGTTATTAAAGTTTCAAATGTGGCTACATCATTACCTTCCGCCACAAGCCTGTCTGCTGTTTTTTTACATACTGCCCCAAACACCATCGGGAGCACCTTTCCCATGGCCAGCTTCCAAATAATTCCAAGTAAATTTCTTTAGTTTGCGGTAGAATTTATCTAGCTTTGTTGCCAAAACATAAAACATGGTCTTGTTGCGATATTGTGTGGCTGGACTAACACTTAAAAAGTGAAGTGTGTCAGTCTCATAATTATTTTCAATGTAGTTCAAAACTCGTTGGAGGTGAGCCCAGATAGCTGGTACATTGTGCTGGAGTGATTCTGATAGCGTAATAAAGCATTTAGTCGTCAACTCTTTATTAGCTTCTCTCGAGTAAACAACAGTATGCAGTGATATCTGTTGTCGTGATCCACCAAAGTGGAAGCTTTTGAGTTTCCTGAGCACATTTTAAAGAGTAGTTTTCGCTGAAGTCCATATGAACTATAGCTTCATTTTCTGCAAGTTTTGTTTTCAATGTTACTATCGGTGACCTGGTGGTCTAGGGGTAAGGTGTCAGACTTCTGTGCTGGCGGTCGGGGTTCATTCCTCGGTCCCGGAACAGATTTATCTGATAACCAAACCCTTCCTTCACCTCTGACAAGACATCTTGTGAATGTGAGGAATGCCAGGCCTCCACCGTGGTTCGGATTCCACGTTAAACTGTAGGTCCTTCATTTCATCTCACAATCACCCTACCATTACACATTAGCGTAGGTGCGTATAACCCGAGCGGGTAGTAAGACGCGGTGCTAATAATAATAGAAAAATAAAATAAAATTTTAAGTGAATTAAGTTGGATAAGTTGTATTAGATTGACGTGAAAGAAACATCAATATGTAATATAAATATAATATATATGCACAATATTTAAATGATATTTATAAAATATTTGGTAATATTAATTACAAGTTATGATACATTTTAATTAGGAATATGTTGAAATTGTAACAAACATCTATAACTATAAATTATTTTGATGACACATTTCATTGCATCACTATCATCATTCAGGTCTGATGAAAGAGAAAGAAAACACCGATTGAAATTTATGAATAATACACAGCCAGCCAATGTGGTATGACATAAAATTAATGAAGGTTTATAAATTTTAATGCAGAAAAGATAATTATGAACCAGGTTGCCAGGTCTTGTTATTAAGAAAACTTATAAGATAATTACAATTAACATGTATATATGAAGTGCAATAAGAACATGTTGGATAATGAAATAGTAAGTCAAATATATTTTAAATATATATGAAGCTCTTTTGTATTGTGATATTGTGAAAATGTGAAAGTAGTTATCTTTTGAATTTGTTTTCATTATAATTTAATTTAAATAAAATAATTATATGGAGAGGCGGCTCCAGACGCACCTGACGCAGTTGGAGGGGTGGCTGACTACCTGGAGAACGAGTATTAACGTGGAGAAGAGCACCACAGTGCTCTTACACATGGAAAAGAAAGTACTACAGGCCGGCCCCACTCCGGTTGTTCGGAGAACAGATCAGATGGGCGGACATTGCTAAGTACCTGGGACTTAGGCTGGACACCAAACTTACCTGGAGACTACACTGCAATGAGAGACTCAACAAGGCAACAAGCAATAGGCAAGGCAAAGGCTGGGAATCCTAGGCCCACTGCTTAACAGGCGTAGCGCCCTGTCAACAAGGAACGGTCTGACGCTGTACAAGCAGCTATCTCAGACCGATCTTTGACTATGCGTGTCCCGCTTGGGGCCATCTGGCGGACACGTATATGAGGAAGATGCAGGCATTCCAGAGCCTGTATCTGAGGATCATTGTGGGCGCACCATGGTTTGTCCGGAATGAGACTCTACATCGCGACCTGGATATGCCTACCATCATGGACCAATTTCGGGGACTGGGGCAGTCTTTCTACGCAAGACTTCCCGGTGCCACCAATCCTCTTATCCTGGGGCTTGGGAACTACGTCATCAACCCTGGTGGTTGCCATCGACGTCCCAAAGCCCTATTCGGATAAGCGAGATGTGACAAGTGGTTTGGGAGGCTCCCGCCTCCCATAAAGTAGTGTCTCCGCACATAACTCTAAAAAAAACAACCCTTATTCGGCTTTTCAAATTTCTTACACCCCCAATGTTACTAATAATATGTAATATCTGTTTCCTTGTTTTTTCGCGAAACGCGACAATCTGTTTTTAAATTCTTGCGACCCACACGGTGTGACCAATTGGTCGGTGCGTGTTGGAACTTGCTCTCGTGCTCCCCCTCAGGGAGCATCGGAGCATGCTATTTGACTTCGACTTCGCTCGCTATTGGCTTGCGTGAAAGACACTGTCTCACGTTTTCCCGCACCAATGGGAAGCCCCTGTTTTCCCCATTGGACATGACCAGGCAGCAGTGGAGGGTATATAACACTGATTTCTGGAGCTCGTTTAGTGGTGACCCACCTTGGGGAATCACCGTTACGAAAGAGCATTAATAAATTGTCATTATTTTGGAAAGGGCATTTTCATCGCCCCTCCCATCGCGACTGCTCCTCTTCCTCCCACCGCGACTCATGTTGCCGGGACAGTTCCTTTGCCTCCCACCGCGACTAACGTTGCCGGGACTTAATCCACACCTCCCACCGTGACTCCGTGTTGTGCCGGGACTCTGTCCTCTCACCCTCCAACCTGATCGCCCCTTCCTACTGTGACCTCACAGGATGGGATACACCCTCCGCGCCGGCAAGGCCCACCGACAGAAGACCCTAAAGAAGACAGCGGCAACCAAACAATGCTCCACCCGTGGACCCATCTTCTACGATCTCGACTAGACAAAACCAGCTACACCCGGAAGCATTGAAGGGATAACAACCTTCATAAATTTCATTAGGTTTGTTCTTTCTTTCTCATCAGACCTGCCGCATTGAAGCATGTAAAAATATCTGCAGCATTTTCAGCCAGAAATCAAGGAAAAGGGAACTAAAGCTAAGAAATAAATTATAAGTTTATTTTTCAAATTAATAATTTTTTTCTGTCAATTTTCAAGAGTAATACATTAATATTCAATATAATATGCATGGTCACATCATCCTTTGATTTTATCAACTTAGTTTTAAGTGACTCAAATGTCTAATACTTTAACACGTACCTAATTTTTAGAGGTTTGATACAATTTATACATATTCCTAATTAAAATGTATCATACCTTGTAATTAATATTAACAAATCTTTTACACACCATTTAAATATTGTGCATATAAGGCATTCACGAGCTAAGTTTACCTGAATGACAGCTCAAAATGTTACTAGAAGTTATCCCTAATATATTACTACGCCAACAGCTGACATCTATCACTTTGGATGACTGAAATGAAAACAGATGGTAATATATTAATGTGATAGCTAACCACAATGATTTAGGCCAATATTATTTATATATTTATTTTAGGTGGATACAAAGTTTATTTATTGTTTTATTCCACTTAAAAAAATATTCACACCACTCTCACAAACTTCTAACGAACATAGCCTCAAAATGGCGAACATAGCCTCAAAATGGCAACTTGACGAATTTAAACCATATGATTGAACATGACAGTTAACAAGTTTTTTTTACAATGATGCGGACACGCAGTTGATGAAAATACTTTATTCAGTTAAATATTTCAAAATACGATAAAATAATCATAAAATCATGTATTGTATGTAAAAAAATTACAACAATTTTCTCTTTTCCAAGTAAATACGATGCCTGTATTAAAAGGTATTGATGTATGCACTATATTACACAAAATCAGTAACGTTCCAAAACGAAAAATAAGTACTTTTAATTAATTTTAAAATATTGTTTCGATTTGGACAAAAAGAAATTATTTTAAAAAATTAAATAGTATGAGAAAACTTAAGCTACGTTATTTTAAATGTAATATATAACAGGTAATTAAAGATTTTACATTTATAACAAAACTGTGATCTTTTACAAGTGTTGGCAACCCAAAACCTAAACATAATGATTTTTGAACTGTCATCCAGGTAAAAACCTATCGTGATTGAAATATATATATATTATATTTATATTACATATTTATGTTTATTTCACGTCACTCTAGTACAACTTGTTCAACTTAATTCACTTAAATTTAAATTTTATTTTTCTAAATATTGATAAAAAAACTTTATGAAAATAAAATAATTAATCACACTAAAATATATATTTTTTAGCACCACATCCTACTACCTATTCGGCTTGTACGTCATGTACTAATTACTTTAATGGTTTTTGGAATCGGGAAGATTATATTTAAAGGAACTATACCTACATTTGTGTGGAGGGAGAGTGGAAAACTATTTTGAAAAAACCACCCGGTATACTCAATTTCCCAGTGATTGATAGCATAGTCCAGTGTGAGACTAGCGCGTTAGACCTTGGGGCCACTGAAGCAGCTCCAAAATATCCTATTTAAATATATGTTGAGGTTCCCATTTGTTGTTGATTGTGTGATCATTTAAATATATTATCAGAATTCTCCCCAGAAAATTTTATAAGTTAGCTAAGATGGGGCTGGTGTATTATTTGGCAATATTATAAATTTGGCTTAAATTTTAGATGTGCCAAGTGAAAATAAGAAAACACATGCATTATTGTTAGAACTGAAAGTTTAAAAAATTTAGATAAGCCTTTAAAGATCGAAATAAAGCTCAATTAAAAGTTCTTGGGGAGAATACTAAAGCTCATTAATAGACTTGGCTAAATTGAAAGCTTAGATTTATGATCTAAATTAGGTTTTAAACATATACAGTCAACTCATAATGAACCTCTACGGAATCAGATATTTTGTTCACTATGTTCGAAGTTCACTAAAGCTGATTTAAAAAAATATGTAAGTAGTGGGTTGGAGAAAAACAAAATAAGAGTTCAAATACAATAATCCTTTATTGAAATCTATTAATTATATAATTAATCTTTACAAAACCGGTAATATGCTGTTATTTACTGTATACTGTTTTGGTTAATATGTTTTCCAGATCCTTCTTTAGAGTCTGTGCTTTTTTCACACTATCCATGCATTCAAAAAACTAAACTGAGTAGAAAAGTCTAATTCTTAGTTTCATATACCCTCTTGATACAACTCAGAAGACTGTCTTAACTTAAGCCAGCTCAATGAGTGAAGTGACTTAAAGCTTATGTCTCACCCCCCCCTCCCCCATCCCCACCACTTTGTCAAGATTTGTGCTACCTAAACAAAAACTTAGAATTGGTGTCTTCAAGTTTAAACAATCAAAAAGTTATGTTTTTAAAGAATTATGAAGGTTCATTATAAACAAATAAAACAAGAGTTAATTACTGATTGATTTACAGAGTTCTCATAACTCTCTGTGGTATTGTTGTAAAACATGGCCGAACAAATTGCTTATGGTATGTCTTTTTAATTCTTGTTGTGTGTATTAAAAATAAAACTTCTTCTTATGCAATTTGTCAAAGAAAAATATATAAATACTCATAAATTGTGTACCATTCCCATTTGGTCTCATCGTGTAACCCAACATTCCACTACTCAAGTGTTTTAAGTAAAGATGGGCCACTCGAATCCTCGAATCCACCGAATCCTGACAAGTATTCGAGATTTGAGGATTCATTGTTTTACAGGATTCGATGGTCTGTCTTCTCGTGGCGTTGGTAACCATGGATACGAACGCTACGAAGCCATGCGGCGTTTGACTGGCAATTGTTTTAGTATTATCGTTTCGTCTGTTGAGCACCGACTTACACAAATTATTCGGTAGGAAGCAGCACTGTGGGCCCAAGTGTTTTGCCGTTCGAATAGTTTGATGCAGTCTTCACTATGAAAACCGCGAGAAGTGTAAAATTATCAAGGCTGCATCAAGTCAAGTGTACTTTACTATTCAGATACAGCCTTGGACTCGACCGTTTCAGCGCATGCTCACTTCTAAAACTTTCACCTCGCGAACAATCTTGTAGATATTTTAATGACCACATTAAAACTCTTCAAAAACTGAAAATTAAAAATAGAACACAAACTTGAAATAAAACAAATTACTGCTTTAATTTTAACAGAAATAACACATTACGCATGATACAAAGTCAACCGCCATGCAATGACGTATATTATTTTTACTCTCCTGAGTGATGATTAAAATAAAGATACTTTTAATTCTTACTACCCAACTGGTTTTAATTATCTACAACTATACAAAACGCCCCAATTTATTGCATATAGCATATGCATAACATTAAGTTAGACACTTTGTTGGGTTTCATGAAAAATGAATACTCTCAACAGACAGATAAAATTGTTTATTTATTTCTACTGGCCTACCCATAATCTGATCACTTAGTAAGCAGATCTCGAGTTTTAAGAATCAAATAATGACTTGCTAATACATTATTTGTTTTTAAATTGATTTTAACTAAGAGTTTATTATTTTTTAAATATGTTATTGAAGTAATAGTATAAATATTCAAACATCGCAAGTATCAAACACATTTGTCTTCTACGCGAAAATAGATAATGGATATAAAAGAAAATAATAAAACATACTTAGACATGATTGAGTTAATTTCCAATGTATGTTTAATTGTTAAGCATGTTGTTTTAATCTTTATTAAAAATATCCGTTTGCATTTTTATTTTTGCTATCTTAATACAATAAAATATCCTTTAGGGATGATTAAAGTTGATCAAAGGATAGCTAGGCCTAATCTGTTTTTTAACTTTTTTTATAAACTAAACTTATTCTAACAACACTTAAAATTAACTAAAAGACACTCAAATTTTGATTGATTTTATTTTTAAACAATAATATGAGTCTAAATTGTTTAATCAGGGTGTCTACCATTAGGGAAAATCAGGGAAAACGGGAATTAGCCGGGAATTTGAAGTTATCGGGAAAAAACGGGAATATGTCGGGAATTTGGTAAATTACAACAAATATCCGGGAAAATGTGATTTTACTCAAAATATGAAATATAATAATCATTAAATCTGTAAAATTTTTATTTTTGCTATCTTAATACAATAAAATATCCTTTAGGGATGATTAAAGTTGATCAAAGGATAGCTAGGCCTAATCTGTTTTTTAACTTTTTTTATAAACTAAACTTATTCTAACAACACTTAAAATTAACTAAAAGACACTCAAATTTTGATTGATTTTATTTTTAAACAATAATATGAGTCTAAATTGTTTAATCAGGGTGTCTACCATTAGGGAAAATCAGGGAAAACGGGAATTAGCCGGGAATTTGAAGTTATCGGGAAAAAACGGGAATATGTCGGGAATTTGGTAAATTACAACAAATATCCGGGAAAATGTGATTTTACTCAAAATATGAAATATAATAATCATTAAATCTGTAAATAATAATGTTATTCAAACTGTAGTTTTTGTTTGTTTGTGGCTGTGTAATATATTTTATAATTCCTAGTAAACAATGTTAATACATATTTCAAAAAAATGTTTATTTAAATTTTCAAACTTATTATTAATAAAAAATATTAGTAGAAAAATGAGGTGGGAGAGGGGGAGTTAGAAAGATGTGTCATACTTTTTAGTCGGGAATCTCAGGAAATTCTCAGGGGAAATCAGGGAAAAAGTCGAGAATTTCATTGGTCAAGTTAATTTGGCTGGATTTTAACCTTTATTTTGCGATGGGTGGTTGGGGTTGATTGAAATTGAAAGCATGATTAAAATAAATCTTAATTTACAGTTTAGGCCTATGTTGTGTAATGTAGGTCTATTTGTAAATCATTAAAATTTATAACGATTTGCTAGGATTCAGATTCGAGATTCAAAAATAAAATGTAGATTCGAATTTGAGAAATAGTCGATTCGACCCATCTCTAGTTTTAAGCCATACCTGGCAAGTGCATGGGTCATTGCAACATTGGGGAAGTGATCTCTTCTTTTAATTCAATCAAAGGGATGAATTCTTTGTTTTCAGAAAACTGTTCGTAGGGGGTCTTAGCTGGGAAACTACACAAGGTAAGTTGTACTGTACACTACTTTAATTTTACCAATGTTCATTTATACAGAAGTTTTTACCTGTATCAGAAAATAATTTTTTAGCATTTTATTTCATTCTCGTGTAGACACTAGGTGACACACTGTGGGGTGGTGTTCTTTAAAGATAAGTAATTTATTCAGGTGTTTGATTGTCTGAATGAGGGATAGAGGGTGGCGGTCTTATTTTCTATACAATGGCCGTTAAGCTTTTATATCAGTTAAATAATTGACTTTTACATGCTGTGTATGGGTTTATGTGTTTGATTAACTTACCTTGAGGTCCCAATTAGTTGGTTTGATCAAGGCTTTATTGTGATAATTTTACTTAATAATTTGTAATTGGCTACATTAAAAGCTCAATAAAACATCCTAAAAATGTTAAGCTACTTTTAGATAGTTTTATTTTAGTAACATTATCAACAGATTGCACTAAAAATTTTATTCAATTTTGAAATAAAATCCAGAAAGGCTAGTTGGTTTTTAATATTTTTATTAGCACCGTGTCTTACTATCTGTTCAGGTTATATGAATATATATTAGCTAATGTGTTAGGTAGGAGGAAGGTTGAATGTTAGAGGAAGTGTACCCCTCATTTGTGGCATGCAGAGTGGAAAACCATTTAGGAAAAAACACCCCTCAGTACACCTGATTGGGCTTCAAACTCAAACTCCCTGTCATCGGCAATCTAGTCTACTGTGAGAATGACACCTTAGATTAGCGATTCTCAACCGGGGGGCTGCGAAAGGTTTTTTGGGGTGGCCTCGAAATTTCTTTATTTAAAATGGTTATTTGCTTTTTAGTGAAGTCTGTTATCTTAAATATTATGTTTTGGAAGAAAGAATTTGATCATAAGCGTGTAAGTACACATACTTTATTTTGCGGGGTAATGGAGGGGAAGCACATAATATAAATCATGAATAGTATAAATAATCTCCGTCTGTTTACCATCACCATTCAAAATTTGTTGCCCATTGTTTCTACTTATTTATGGGAAAAGGTTTCCACTATGATAAATATTAAAATGAAGTAGCAAAATGACTGAATCGACTCAAGCATGTGAATAGCATTTAGTAATACATTTGAAACAAGAATAGACAAATTAGTGGAATGTGCTAACAGGAGAAGAGGGTTTAAATATTTTTAAGTAAGTTTTTTATTGGTTTGTTTTATAATCTGTAAATAAAACCACTATTTTAGAATAAATATTAGTGATTAATATGTTAGTAAAAACTAGAGGGCCACAAAAATATTTTAAGGGTTACAAGTAATAAAAGGCTAAGAAACACAGATTTAAAACACTTTATTGACTTTTCGTTGCGGTTATTGGTATAGTGTTCTGATAGCTTTATCAAAATTTGTCATATATTTTGAAGCTCTAGACATTAAATAAAATGAAAGTTTTAAGTTATATGCAATTTTTTTATTTTGTCATGTCTAAAACAAAATTTACACCCCCAATTTATTGTTAAAATTAGCATAAAAATATCAAATTGTAATATTAATATTTGGGTGTTTTAGAAAACTTGCAGCGATACTTCTCACGTTATGGGGAAGTGATTGATTGTGTTGTCATGAAGAACAGTGAGTCTGGACGCTCTCGAGGGTTTGGCTTTGTCACATTTTCTGACCCTGCCAATGTGTCATTGGTGTTACAGAATGGACCCCATCAACTAGATGGAAGGACGGTGAGTGTCAAAAATGTGAGTTATAGCAGATGAAAGCATGCCTGCCAAACTTGACTCTTATAAAAAGTATAATAGAGTATTGTATTAAATTTAGCTTGGTTATATATTCAAACTATTGTACTGTATTAAAATGAGCTCCATAATATATTTAAATAAGAAAGCTGTTAATTTCCATTCTATACATATTTTAAATAAATTTACCTGAAATCATTCTAAGGCTTATGTTGGTTTAACCCTCCAAGTATCAAAAGCTGATGTGATCGGCTCTGTCTTATACTCTGTCTTATACTGTGAAAATGTGACATGAGCCAATCTTATTGACTTTCAAGATTTGCTCTAGTTCTGTCGTTACCCAATTGATAAGGTAGGACTATTATTTCACTAGAATGAAAACATTCTCTTATGTTATAAAACATTATAAACAGTTTCCAAAAAAATCTGAAATCACTTGATAAATAACATCTTTGGGATTTTCCTTGTTCAACCTTGCAAAAATGATTAAATAGTTGTGGCACTCATCATCGCAGCGAATCCCATTTTAGGTGTGGCACTAAATGGGTTAAAAAAGGTGAAACGTACTCATCTACATTAGCTAAGCTAGTATTACTTCTTTCTTAACCTCAAATTAATCACTGGATCTATTTATAATACCTTTTCTGCAAGTTAGACATGTTTGATTTATTGGCAAAGTTTATAACATCTGAAACATTCAAAATTCAATTTGCTTGGGTAATTCCTTGTTACAATCATTGTTTGTTGGCACATTCGTTAAGAAAAAGTAAGTTAAGTGAAAGTAGGGTAGTATATAGTTGCCAACTATCTCAAATTTTCTGTAAAATGTATGAAAATACAACTATTTGTATGATTTTACAATTACCTGTATCATATCTTTTAATACTGCAAATATTAAAAAAATACAAATATTTTCCATTATCAATTAATTCTATTATTAGTTTTTCAAACTTCACATACTAAATTCTGAAATTTCAATCCAGTCAAATATCCTTTATCAATAAATTATTAAGAGGAAAGTTAATCCAACCGTAATGGTTATTGATTATTTTGTGTTAGCACAATATACTTGGCCATGAATCAATATACAGACAAGGAGGAGGATATGTATATTACATCCATGATAGGTTTCTACCTGGATGACAGTTCGAAAATCATATGTTTAGGTTTTGGGTTGCCAACACTTGTAAAAGATCACAGTTTTGTTAATAAATGTAAAGATCTTTAATTACCTGTTATATATTACATTTAAAATAACATAAACCTAAGTTTTCTCATACTATTTCATTTTTTAAAATAATTTCTTTTGGTCCAATTCGAAACAATATTTTAAAATTAATTAAAAGTACTTATTTTTGGTTTTGGAACGTTACTGATTTTGTGTAATATAGTGCATACATTAATACCTTTTAATACAGGCATCGTATTTACTTGGAAAAGAGAAAATTGTTGTCAATTTTTTTACATACAATAAATGATTTTATGATTATTTTATCGTATTTTGAAATATTTAACTGAATAAAGTATTTTCATCAACTGCGTGTCCGCATCATTGTAAAAAAAACTTGTTAACCGTCATGTTCAATCATATGGTTTAAATTCGTCAAGTTGCCATTTTGAGGCTATGTTCGTTAGAAGTGTTTGTGAAAGTGGTGTGAATATTTTTTTTATGTGGAATAAAACGATAAATAAACTTTGTGTCTGACCTCAAATAATATTGGCCTAAATCATTGTGGTTAACTATCACATTGATATATTACCATTTGTTTTCATTACAGTTATCAAAAGTGATAGATGTCATCTGTTGGCGTAGTGATATATTAGGGATAACATCTAGTAATATTTCGAGCTGTCATTCAGATAAACTTAGCTCGTGAATGCCTTATAGTCTATATCTTTTAGCGTTCACAAGTGACATTCAATTTGAATGAATTCCACACTAAACCTTCTTATCACTGATTTCAAGAGCCTATCAACTGAATTCTTTTTGCAGTATTATCAAATGCTGCACAATTTTATATTTGGTAAATTATGAAAGCACTCATCACTACCAGCACTAAGAACTTTTGAGTTTCCCAAACACCACAGCATTTACTATTTTGACTTTGCTGCTTACTCATGAAAGCTTTCAAATAGTTTAATGATAGTATTTCTTCCTTGCATCTGAAGATTCAGCTTATTTAGCTGCTCCAAAATGTCAACCTGATAATTTATGTATATTAGAGATGGGCCACTCGAATACTTGAATCCTCGAATCCTGACAAGTATTCTCGAATCCACCGAATCCTGACAAGTATTCTCGAATCCACCGAATCCTGACAAGTATTCTCGAATCCACCGAATCCTGACAAGTATTTGAGATTCAAGGATTGTGTTTCATTGGATTTGATGGTCGAATCTTTCACCTCATAAACAAAGCATAATATTTTGATTTTTTAATTAAATCATTATTAAGCTAGGCCTATTTGAAAAGCACAACTTAATCCGTAATCATTATTTTTTCGGACAAAAGAGAGAAACATGAATACATCAGTCTTTTTTTTTAAAATAATAATTGTTAGGTGTAGAAAATTTAACGTGCCTAGTACACTACCTTTTCAGCCCTTATGAAACTTGTACTCAACTGTTTCAGCGCATGCTTACTTCGGAAACTTTCACCTCACAAACAATCTTCTAAATATTTTAATGAACACATTAAAGCTCTTCAAAAACTGAAAATCAAAACTAGAATTACAAATAAACTCGAAAAATAAATAAAAACAAATTACGGCTTTTTTTTTAAGAGTAATAATAAATACACATGATAATAAGTCAGCCGCCATGACGTATATGTTTACTTGCCAGTGGCCAGAATGATTAAATAAATATGACTTAATTCTTACTACGCAACTGGTTTTAATTATATACAACTATGCAAAGAACCCCAATTTATTTCATACAATTAAGTTAGATATTTTGTTGGGTTTCATGAAAAATAAATACTTTCAACAGTTAAAACACCGATAAAACTTTATTTACACCTACCGGCCTACCTATTGTATATCGATTATTTCATTGGAATCGATTCAGGTTACCTGATCTCTTAGTAAGTGCTATCGAGTTTTAAGAATCAAATAATGACGACTTGCTAATTCATAATTTGTTTTTAGATCGGTTTTAACTAAGTTTATTATTTTTTTCAAATATGTTATTGAAGTAATTGTAAAAATATTTAAACACAGTCTTGCCAAATAAAATAGGAATTAACATATTGCAAGAGTCGAAAATATGTTCGTGTTTTAAATTAGAATGTATTAACAGAAATCAATATATTGCAAGAATCTAATATATTTCTTTTCTATGTGAAGAAGATAATAGATATAAAATAATAATACATAGGCATTATTTTGTGTTCACTATTTCCAAAGTATGTTTAATTGTTAAGCATGTTGTTTTAGTATTTAAAAAGAAAAGTTTTTATTTTAGCTTATCAAATTAAACTATACCTCAAGATTATTAAAGTTGATTAAACGGCAACAAGGACTATTCTGTTTGTTTATTTCACATTTTTTAAGAAACTTAACCCATTCTATCAACACTTTTTAAAATAACTCAGACACTCAAATTTTGATTGATTTGATTTCTTAACAACAATTAGTCTAGTATGTTTAATTTGGCTGGATTTTAACCTGTATTTTGCGAGGGGTGGTTGGGGTTGATTAAGATTGAAAGCATGATTGAAATAAATCTCAATGCACAGCCTTGGGCCAATATTGTGTAATGTAGGTCTATTTTTAAATCAATACAATTTCTAACAATTTGCTAGGATTTGGATTCAATATTCGAGATTCAAAAATAAAATGTTGATTTGGATCTGAGAAATAGTAGATTCAACCCATCTCTAATATATATATATATATAATCATCCAAGCAGGCAAAAAGTTCCATCATACCCTGAGCTAATTTAAGCTCATCTGTAAACTCAAATATTTGCTCAGCTACATTTCCTCTTGAAAGCCATCACGCATTTGTAGGGAAAATAAGCAAATGATGCTCTGCATCCATGTTTATACATAATTGCTTGAAAATGCATGATTTGAGTTCCACTGACCAAATTCCCACTTAGAATTATTTAATCAAAAGCCATTCCTAGTGGGGATGGAAGTGTTATTGAGGCTAGGTCTTGGACATTATCAATCATACAATGAATGCATTTAATTTTATGAGATTAAACCTTTTACAAAATACCTTGAGGGTTTGGTAGTTTCAAGAGGATAACAAAAAAAGAGTATCAAACTCCTTATAAAATTAATCATTATGAACATATTTTGCAAACACCAGCAACTGGAAATACGATTAGTTGATTCATCAAGTGGAGTTGAAAATACGCTTGATCTGCTCAACTTGATCCTTGATGTCAATAGCCATTTTGCTAATTCTCCTTTGAACAGTCTTGTTTGATAAAGAAACCACTAAGTTTTTCCTCTAATCCAGTGGTTCAGACTAAACCTAGTGTACATATACTTGGAAGGACATTTGGGGGTACACGGAAAAAAAAGTACTGGCGGAAACTTACACAGTTAAAAAACCCTTTGTTTTACAGAAAACTCAAATGATGTGCTTAACGGAAGCATAGACAAAAGAGTAATATTGTTTAGTATTTCAAGCCGTGCGCCACCAAGCGACTTATCCCTCTATATTCACCCTCCTTCATAGCACTCATTGGACTCACCCATACGCCTCGTCCCGGGTATTGATGAATGACGAACCACTTTGATTATTGTCATTGGTGGATAATATGTTTATGCGATTCCTTGTAGCTGTTTTGGCTTAATTCAAAGTTAGTGATTGTTGTGTATTAATTATGGACACAGTAAGAAAACATAATGTAGAAAATAATTTAGCCGGGTACTTCAAAGGACACACCTGAATCTTCAATACATGACAGTGAAGACACACAATCATCGGTTTCCAATAAGAGGAAAAATGAAGCACTTTCTTTCATCTTTATTCATAGAGAAGAGAGAGTACTTTTATGAGTATGTGAAGTACAGATTTTCATTTGTTAGTGATGATTGCTCCCAAGCCATAGTATTTGGCAAAGTGCTATCAAATGGTAACACGAAGCCTGTCTACAGACAAAACACTCAAGTTATGAAAAAAAATGTTAGCACCTTTTTTAAAAAAAAGAGCTGATAAAGCTTCATAATGAAAATGCTGTCAAAACATTATACATAAATAGTTATCACATCGCTAGATCTGGCAAAAGTCATACGCTAAGAGAGAATTTAAATAACTTTTCTTGATGTGAAACATGCTGTTCATTGTATACATGGTGGGGAGAATGTTCAAAAAATAAACATTTCCTCTTTCTAACTACAATATCACTTAGAATTCAGGATATGTCTAATGATGTTGAGTAAACTATAATAAGTTTGATGAAAATTAGCAAATACTTTGCTATTCAAGTTGATGAACACAGATGTTTGTAATTGTGCTGTATTGCTTGTTGTGAGATATTTAAATATTAGGATATTGAAGAAAACCTTTAACTTTGTTACCCATTGTAAGAACAAACGACAGATAAGTATATATTTCAAACTATTGATGGGGTTTTCACGAAAAAGGACATTAGCTGGACTAATTGTTGTGGCATGTGTACTGGAGGTATTACATTTGTTTGAATGACACTTTCTGTAGAAGTCTTAGGCTCAAATGATAATTTAGATAGTCTTGTAGGAAATATGGTATCTACTAAACCCTGATTTAGTAATAATAATCCCAATCTGTAAGGCTTTATTTTGTACCAAAATTAACTCTCTCTCTCTCTCACACACACACATATATATATAATATTTTGGTAGGATAAACAGCCATTTAGAATGCAAGTAGAAATTTCCTTTTGGAAGGTCTTTTTATCTTACCTAAACATAACTATAGGATAAGATCCTGGTACGAGATAAAGCCTTACAAGTTAGCTTCCTTCAAAAATCAATGTATTTATTAGGCTACATCAACTTATTTAAAGAAAAAAACTAACTAATTTCGACCTTTGTTATGCTCTTCAAAGCTTTACTAACATATTTATTTCATTTAACTAATCACACATTGATGTATCTCGTATATTCAATAAAATCAATGAACAATGTTAAAATGCCACATTACCTTGTGTATGGGTGTAAGAGATACCCGAAAGTATCCTTTTCTCTTACACAATAGTATGCAAACGACAGCTCAAATTTCAGCCACAGATATCTATCCAGTTATATTTTAAAGATCAATGACTGAAACAAAATCTAACTCGAAATATTTAAGCTCCATATACCAAAAGGATATATTGCCGTTAGAATGCGCTGATGAAACTAATTTTATTTTGGCAGCCATTATGGCTCAAATATTGTATACACAAATAAGCCATTCTTCATATAATTTTAAATACCTATCAAGGTCAACTATCAAGTTTCATCTTTCATTAAAAAGCGGTGGCTATTAACTTCAATATATATTGATTTAACAACATGCGTATCCTAAAGGTACAACATTGAATGTATATTATCTAAGAATGTGATTATAGGCCGCATTAGAGTTTTATGAGAGCTGTTTATTAGAAAAAATTGCGGCTTATTTTCGGGCCAATATGGTAGTTAATCTTAAGATTTTATTCTATTAATTATTCATATTAGAAATTATTCATGTTTGTAAAAAAGATTCACAATTTGTTTTGAATATATTTGCATTAAATCATTTTTTTTAAAGGTTTTTACAAGAAATATTGTATGAAATATGATTTCAATATAATTCTGTGAGAATTATCGTATAATGTAACCCATTGCCACCTTTATCACTGTTATTTTATTACAACTCGTCTACATATCTAGCATCTGCGTGTCTATTCAACTAAAGTATTGAAAAGTATATTACAAATGAAGTAACCTTATCTATACATAATGCAAGTTTAATTCAATCATCACAATCTTCATAAACTCAATAATATATATTTGTAATTAATAGAAATAGATGTTTTCATTAGTTGAGAGTTTTCACACTAGAATTGTCACTATTTATGGCCAATTTGTTTGCTGCTCGTGGCATCATAGCTGGTTACAAGTGGTTTTTTTTTCCAAGATGGCACCAAATTGTCAGTAACGCTTCCCAGACAATTTTAAAATAGCATTCATGACTCTTGACACATTTTAAAGAGTAGATTAATTTTGAGTGGATACACACATTTATTTGTTGATAATTAGTATTTATTGCTGACACGTAAGACTAAAAAAAATAAACTTGTTATGCCATAGTATTTAAGATGGCTAAAGTACTAATTAACTATTATATATTTTATGGACATTTTAAGACTGTTATTAATAGTTATTATTTGAAAATATAGACTGCCCAGTTAAGTTATGAATAAAAAGAAATATGGCAAAGTTTGATTTAGACATAGGGCATATGGATACACATATATTTGGTGTTTTCTAAAGATTTTGTTGAATATTATGTAATCTGAACAGCAAGCACATTGAATATTTGGTTAAACTTTATTTGATGTAAATTTCCAGACGAGGAAATCTAACATTTCAAAAATCATTTGTTCATTCTCAAAACTGAAGGAAAAAACTTAAAAAAGGGTGAAAATTATAATTTTTTCTCAGAAAAACCAGATGTTTGTTGGATTTTTATTTTAGAGTTTGAGTGGCAACCCCAAGTATGGAACAAGCATATTATCCTATTATCCTACCTTGAACACAATATGCGAAATGACTGTGGGCTAAGTGTTTTCACACACATTAAATTAAGGGGTACATACTCATATGTTTCATAGATTGACCCAAAGCCGTGTAACCCACGCAGCTTGCAGAAACCGAAGCGGAGTAACAGTTTTCCCAAGGTGTTCCTGGGAGGTTTGCCTTCTAATGTGACCGAAACAGACCTGCGAACATATTTCACACGCTTTGGCAAAGTCATGGAGGTTGTCATCATGTATGACCAAGAGAAAAAGAAGTCCAGAGGTTAGTTTAATTAAAAAAATCAATTTTGTTTTATAATTTGAGCGTTTTTCTCTCTTGGGAAACTGCAAGGTTCTATTCTGGAGAATTCGTAAGTAATAGTTGTTCCCCCACCAACAGTATTTGTTACACAATTTACTTAAACACTGAGGGAATACAAGCTATCGTAAACAAAAACCTGTCATTTGTTGTCACATAGTAATAATTGTTAAATTAACTTTCGCATAAGTGTACAAGCATGGTTATTGTTAACACTTTTAAGAATCATGTCTAGTTTAATATCATATTGCAAAGTTGCATCGATACTTTTGTACTAAAATATTTAATCCAATTTATCTTAGTCAAAGTTAAGATGCCAGAAAATACAAGGAGTCAGAAGGTTCTTAAGATTATATATATTTTTTAACTGGTTACTTATAAGTTTGCTAGGTCATTTCATCAATCGCCGTGAATATATAAAGTCAATCTTATTTCTTCAAGAAATATTTTTATCGTAATGTATGATGTAAAAAAAGTCAAACAGATCTGTTGACCCAATTGTGTGGTAAGAAAGATGTTTTGTGGTGATTCTTTAAAACTGATGATACCTTATTCTTATTTATTTATTACTTAATCCAATGGTTCAAGCTGATAATCACCCTAAGGTGGAAAAGGGGGGGGGGGGGGT